>JABCKW010000302.1:0-53499 GCA_014824385.1 Fusarium cyanostomum | reverse complement strand
CCACATGAGCCAACGGGTAACCTGATACTGCTCGGAATTCCTGTGAGTGAACGTGGTTGGTTTCAGGTTTTTGGGAGACATGCTTCAATGAAGGTGTACCATATTCTATCATTACATCCAAGCCCGCTTAGTGTATACGTACCGGTATGTCGTTGTTCTCATTGACAGACATGGACAACCTTGCATTGTTTCAGATACTCCTGTTTCGTCTTGTCTTCTCTCGTGACAACCCCTCCCTCTCTAGCAAAAATCTTTGCCAGGTATTGTTGCCTGGGCACTCTTGGCGCCAAGTTAAAGATGTTCATCATGGGCAAGCGGGTATGCCCAAAAAAAATTACAGGGACTTATGGCGCAGCAACTAAAATAAAGCATGAATCTACAGAGACTTGACACTTGCGAGAAGTTCAAATACTGTAGGTACTTATTAATGTTTCCTCGCATTAGCGTGCATTATTTCAGACACCCCATTTTTAGCCATCCCCACCTCTACCTTAGGTACCTAGCCAAACATCAAGCCACAGTTGACATCGACTGCGTCAACGTCATCAGTGACAAACTCCCCATCGTCGATGGCGTCGCAAATTTCCCAAAATCAAGGACAAATCGGGCGCGAAGCCTTGGAAAGTGAATTTATTTTTACTGGACGGCCCTATTTCTCATGTTAAGCTCTAAATCTGGACATTTATTTATCGCTCTAGGATGGGGAATGGGTCTCACAGAGCGGCAACTGTTTACATCATCACGTATCCATATCGACAGCGACGGGAATATCGTTGACTTCAATGACACCCAATTAGCACAGATTCTGCACTGGGCTCCACGTAAAGACGTCCATCGATTGGATCCCTGTAGCAAGCCCGTCGCGGGGAGTTCCCTTGCGAGATAGGGGCCTTTGCGCTGGAAGCCACCCGTCAGAAGCGCAACAGAAACTACCTAGGTACCTATTGCCCTCCATCTGTACCACTTTTTTTGTCCCTGTTTTTTGCTTACCTAGGTACCTAGGTACCTAAGGTAGGTAGGTAGATACCTACCTAATAAACCAAGCCAAACCAAACCACCACCAACCATATCATCGCCCGTTTCTCCCAAAAACATCACAAACTTCTTCAGCCTCATAGTGTTTCTTCCTTCATCGCAGCTTCACTGTTGCGCCTCTCGTGCTCCCAACGCCCACCCCTACCCGCGCGGACGCCGCCTGCAGCTTTATACGACTCATTGGCCCCTCCTCTCCCCTCCCTCGCTCCTCTGTTCGCCGCCTGCCCAAGCCTCTGACCCCGCACCCGAGCACTCGCACCTTGCCCGACCAGAGACGCGCGAGACTGAATGGATACCTGAACCAATTCCAACTGTTTTTTTTCCTGCGGTTTAAGCAGCCAGGGGCCTGTTGAGGTACGAATGCAAGCGCGATGTGTATCTTGTGCCCTAACCACGAGTACGAAACGTTACGCACTTTGGAAAGCAATCTGTCCTAATCGCGATTTTCTCTCAGTTTTTACCAATAAAGCGCCCCCATCTACTCCAGAGGCTCGGGAGCCGCCATCAACCTCCTCGTGCAAACTTCGTGTGTCTGGACATATCATGGTTGCGAGGTGCTTCTCATGATACACTTTGGGTAGAAGCTCCGCCGAGCCCTCACTCTTCCTCGCGCAGCCACCTCACAACATCTGCACCGTACGCAAACCGATTTTCAACCCGTTCAAGGCTATCAATCCCGATATTCAGAAACTACCAGGCCGTTCGCCCATTTGGGCTTCATCGTCCCTGGCCTTCTGCAGCCTCCTCCAACTACGAAGCCCCCAGTCACTTGGCCGCAGCCTAGAGTTCTTAAAGTCTAGACCGCCCACTGCTTGACTCCATTTAGCTCCAAAAATCGCACCATCTCCTCCCCTCCATCGCTCTTCTTTGTACTCCGTACCCATCGAGTCGATCACGTCCCGTCTCCCGATCGAGCTCCCGCGGCTTTCACAAAACTATCGCTCGTGATTTCTACTCCGCTGTCTCGAAATTTGCCTATCTTATCCGCTTTCTACCATCGGCAGAAGTCCCAACTTCCTCATCCACCATCGCAACCTTTCAACAGTACTGCCTTGCATTTCTACTAGCTCTGCCGCACCCTTCCGATGTCTGCCTCCGACTCGTTTCCGGCCACGCCGGAGGACTCGTCCTTGAAGGACTTGTCCACGCCCGTGTCTCCAGGCTCTGAAGATTCGTCCGAACCTAGCACGCCGCTCGAATCCCCCGCCCATGACAGCCCCAATGAGCACCCGAGAAGAGTACCATCGTTACGATCCGTGTCTGATCCTCGCAATATGAACCCAAATTCGACCGCCATGGGTGTTTTGGGCATGGCCAGACGCCCTCTGCCGACGTCCTCCAGCTTCGCTGGAAGTAGCAGTGGTGCCTCTGTGGAAAACAGTATCATGGCGAAGGCGCGAGCATTACATCAACAACGATTACAAAAGGGTATGTCGCCTGCCAGCGGACCTGCATCGCCTTCGGGCCAGTCGCCAACAGGCAACATGTCGAACGGCTTCCCTGCCAACTTGCACATGCCTCCCAACTTGCAACGCCCAAGCGCTGTGCCGCACCCCAAGTCCGCCCCGGTAACCCAGCAGTCATTGAGCGAGAGGAGGAAGATGGGCCCTGGGGCCATGAACATGAGACTGTCTGAAATGGGCCAAGGAGGACCTTCTCCGACCACTGGCAGGAAACGATCGGGTCCTCCGGGGAAGCTGTCAGACATCACGGGCAACAAATCCAACGAACAGCAATCGAACGGAACAGGGGCAGGCCAAGGGTCGAAAATGGACGACTTCAAGAAATACATCGACACAGAGAAGGGGTGGGTGACATTTGACGGTGCCGCCACTATCACGCGGACAGGAGTCAACTTTGCCAACGGTCAGACCTTCAGCATCTCCCTCGATGAGGTGGAAGTTTTGTCAGAGCTGGGCAAGGGTAACTATGGAACCGTCTACAAGGTAAAGCATGCCAAGAGGAGAGTTCCCCGGTTCGGCCAAGGTCTCGCCGGAAAGCCCCTCCCTGTTCAGTTTTCACACTCCGACCCATCCCCAATACGGCCCGCCGAAGATACCTCCAACGGCGGTGAATCGGATAAGAACGACAGTACCACCGGCACAATAATGGCAATGAAGGAGATGCGGCTGGAGCTTGATGATGCAAAGTTTACAACCATTCTGAAGGAGCTCGTCATCCTTCACGAGTGTATTTCGCCCTACATTATCGACTTCTACGGTGCCTTCTTCCAGGAGGGTGCCGTTTACATGTGTATCGAGCACATGGACGGCGGTTCCATCGATAAGCTGTACAATGGCGGAATCCCAGAGAACGTCCTACGAAAGATTACATATTCAACAGTCATGGGACTCAAGTCTCTAAAAGACGAGCACAGTATCATTCACCGCGACGTTAAGCCAACAAACATCCTAGTCAACACACGTGGTCAAGTCAAAATCTGCGACTTCGGCGTCAGTGGTAACCTAGTAGCAAGTATAGCCCGGACCAACATCGGCTGTCAGAGCTACATGGCACCGGAAAGGATCTCTGGTGGTGGGTTCGCGCCGGCGGGTAACTCGGACGGATCATACAGCGTCCAGAGCGACGTCTGGAGTCTAGGTCTAACCATCATTGAGTGTGCCAAGGGTGCTTACCCTTACCCGCCTGAGGTGTCGTCCACCATCTTTAGCCAACTAAGTGTGAGTCTCATTCATTGTGCAACTTCTTGCCGTCACTTACTGGATAACTAATGCGGCTGTACAGGCCATTGTTGAGGGTGAACCACCGGATATGCCAGACGAGGGCTACTCGGATACGGCCAGGGACTTTGTTCGAGGATGCCTTCATAAGATCCCCATGAAACGGCCAACCTATGCAATGCTTTTGAAGCACCCTTGGCTCAATGAATTCACGAAGCCCCAGACTATTACCGAAGAGGCCGAGGAAGGTGAGGAGGCCGAACAGGTTGCGGAAGCTGTCGGCAAGATGGATTTGAATTCATCCACCGACGACACCGAAGTAGCAGAGTGGGTCAACAGCGTGTTGCAGCGGAAGAGAGACGACTTGGAGAACGTTGGGCCCGTACGGCCGGCATTGCACACGGCGCCACTTGACAGTGTCAGCCCCATCTCAAGCCCAAGCGACGCATGAGTACCACAGAATGAAGATGGGCGAATGGAAAGTCTTCCTCAACGCGAAACTGATCTATCTCTCCTTGCCCAACAAGTTCTTAATCAATGGACGGAGGATACGGACACGTCGACCAGCCAACAGAGCAGGCATCTAGTTGGCGTAAGAACTGCAAGCTCTTACAGGCATCACGCAATCGGATGTGATGACTAACCTTCGTCTTGGCTTTTAGACGAGGTAAGCCATCGCGAACGAACTCGAGCTTGTGCATGTAGCATTTTTTCCCTTCTGTTCGTCCCCCCTTTCTACATTTCCTGGGAAAACGCCCCTGTACACGATTTGGGATGGCTTTAGACGGACACGGATCGGATTTATGCATTTTTGTTTCACGGACGAACAGAACTGAATGGGGATTAGGGCGAGCTCGAAAATGGGCGAGAACACCATTTCGGTTTTTGGTTTTTGATGTACGTATACGAAGGAATGGAAAAGTCTATGAAATGAGAGAAGACAGGATTAAAGAGAGGGCTTTGAGGGCGACTTCGGGCTTTCAGTAGTTGGTAAATTGCAGAGATGAGATGCATGCATGGGATACGAAATAATAAAGAACGTAAATATGAGACATAAATGGTCAAGTTGAATAGGGTCCAGAGAGGTAGTCAGCTTACAGCCGAGTCTTGTAAACAGTTGCTTACTCTGTCTTGTGCTCTACATCTCCACATAGACCATGTCAAGTCCTTGTTTTGAGTTTGAGGGTCCCAAGATATCTGACCGTTGTTGGACTGTCACGTAGTCTCACGTTACTTCCCAATTAGTCTCAAGCAGGTAAACATTTGTGTATTTTGTAGTATCCTACAATCATGAGTATTAATTAAATATTGGAGAAAACGAGCTTCTCAAGATTGTCACCCATAACTCCACATGAAACTCGGCATCAGTCCAGACATGCCAATGTCACCGCCGCCCGCCAAGACACACCATGTATACAAAAGCCTAAGTAGCGCAACAGTTGAGGGATGATTAGCTCGAATATGGACGGATTAGATTGTGTTGCCGCCCCCGACTGTAGTAGTGTTGGCTGCAGAAACGTTGGCATTGTCGTAGTCGCTATTGTCTTTCCCGTTCGTCGACTCGACGGCCTCGATGGTGACGGGGTTTCCATCGTCATTCCCTTTGATTGTACGAAGCTCAACGTTGTCCTGGCCTCGAGGTTCAACCATATTACCCTCATTAGAACGAGCAACCGACACATGTACGCCCGCGTCTGCATCCTGCATGGCGGCCGTTCCCGACTTTAAGGGCGTCTCGCGCTACGAGTAGTCGTCCTTGACGCGGCGGCCGTCGTAGCCTGAGTGGCTGCGGACACTGCGGCTACGGCGCCAGGGGCGGCCACTGTAGCCTCCGCTGCTCGGCTTGTCGCCGCGCATGCCCATACAGAAGAGCACGGTGGCGAGGAACAGGGCAGCCCAGGAAGCCCAGGCAAAGCCGAAGGCGTACTTGCCGATGGATGCAGAGCGGCCGGCGGACTTGAAGGCGTTGCGGGCGAGGACCCAGGTGGCACTGAGGAGAATATATTAGCTAAATGGTCATGGTGAAATGGCGAAGGGAGGAGAAACGTACGTCATTAGTGACATGGCGACAGAGGAGCAGAGCAGGGCGAACATGGCCATGAAGCCCGAAATAGCGGCACCAAGACGGCCACAGCAAGCAAGGAAGCCAGCGAAGAAAGCCAGCGTCTCAAAGAACAGCGTGATCAAGAAGAAGACCCAACCAAACCGCCACAGGAAAAATTGCCTGTTGGAGGTAGTATCACCAGCGCGCCCACCGACGAGCGAGCTTGGCGCATTGCGTGGGTTCGAATCCCAGGCACGGCCAATAACGGGAGCGGCGCGGGCGCCATCGCAGTCCTTGTTGCCGGCGCCGCAGGTGTAGAAGAAGTTCCACTGGGTGATGTCGCGGGCGCCGGTTATGCCGCTCGTGTCGGCGCGGAGGAAATAGGTCTTATCGAAGGGCGTAGTGGAGGTCTTCCCGGAAAGGATGATGAACCAGAGGAAGAGGAGCGAGGTGGCGAGAAGGACGAGGCCTGCGATGCTGAGGGGGCCGTCTGAGGCTATGTTAACAAACTGGTCATGACGGCGTTGGAGATGCAATGTGATGTTCAGATTATGGCGAGAGCAAGCTAAGCTTTCAGGGGAACTTACTCTTTGCCATTGTGAAGGTTGTCGAACCGAAGCAAAGTCGCTCGGGTCAAGTTGATGCAATTCAACTGAGCGATAGGTCGCGGGATAATCTCAATGTGGTGCCGTCGCGGTTCGTTGTTTGTGGAAAGCGAGTCGCAGTTCGTTTTATTTGCTACCAGATGTGCCGGGATATTGGCCGTCGTCACACCAGGATCACTAACAGGGAAGCTCTGCAGCTAAAAGGCCGCTAGAAGGGATGTGTGCTGTTCCAGGGATAGGGCCGATTCTGAATGACCAGGTGATTTAATGGAAGAGGGAGGGGAAAAGACAGAGGGAGCGACAAGAGGGATGAAGCCTAGATGAGGAGATTGATTTTCCCTGCTCAGCTTTCTCGGATGGATTCCTGTTTTTCTTTCTGGGGCTTTTTCCTTTTCCTAGCGCCTGGCGTGATGCGATGCCCGGGAGACGGCTTTTTTGGGTGGGGAGCAACCTAACGTAAAGCCACCACAAATTTGTCTCAGCGGCAGTTGTCGATGAGTGGTCTCTTCCTCCCTCTCCGGAACTGCGGAAGCAAGGGAAAACTTTGGCAGAAACAATTTGAATGCTTTTAGGTAGCTTTACATGGATGAAGGGTGAAATAGAAAAGAGCAAGCCAGTTCTGGGGAGGGCGGTCAACTTATGCCAGGGTTCCATCCCAGCTGAGATTGGAGGCATTACGTAGGTCCCCATGGTTGTCCACTTCAGCATCATCAATCACCGGCCGCACTAAGACGCGGCGAGAGCCAACTCAGCAGCCGTGCTACGGCGGCTAGTGGGGGACAAAAGTTTAGAAGAAGAATACCTACCTAAGGTAACTTTTAGTAAAGAGAGAGATATATATAGGAAGAGAAGACCTAATTAATATCATAAGACCTATAATAATAAGGTCTTTTCTTCCTAAACGTATAAAGTCTTATGGCATAAGTACCTAAATAGTCTCGTCGGGTGTTTTTTATCCTCGGAGGGCCCAAGTCGTGGGTGGGAGACAAGGTGGAAAAGTCCCGATGGACAGACCATCACTAACAGTTTGCGATGACGACACTGGCGTCGATTTTTGCCCCGAGGAAATGAAGATCCATCAACGTCTACCCAACAGAGGAAAGTTTGCAGCGACCATTTTGTCGCTATTGGGCTTAGCGCAAAGGGCGGGAAGGGTGCAGATCGAGCTTCTGTGATGTCATGGGATCGGAATAGATGATGCCGACGCGACGCTCTTGAGGGATTGTCGATGATGGGGCGATACAAAATTCGGCCTTTGTCGTACAGTACGTAATCTACCGTGTGTGTGTGCTCTTACTGTACTATTCTATTTTGAGTCTATTCATGTGATTGTGTCGCAAAGAAGCTCTAGCCACGGAGTGCATGCTTCCATAATACTCTCAAGTTCTGGGCTAGACAGCCAATGTCGCTCTCTAATAAGCCTGACACAACGATAATTCGTTCAGCTCTCTCGGCCAAACACACATTGGCCCTAGCTGACGTCTCCATATCGTACCACACATCCGCTGGCTGTCACCCATTTGCCGTTTGACAGCTGCTGTACGGAGCGTCCTTGGCTACGCCACCATTGCACTGCGTAAAGACAGACGTACGGATGCTCTCCAGGAGCATTGTCCTTGTGAATTAAGGGGGGAGAATGAAAAAAAAAAGGAAAAGGCGTTGACCGTGAAAGTCCACAAGTTACAGCATTCTATTTCTCGAGCTCCTCGCCGGCTCTTTGCTCTCCGGCGTTGACTTACCGACGTCGCAGCTTCATATTGCAAGCTTGTTGGAACGCCGTCGGCTAATTTGAAACTATACAGATGTAGTACCGCGGTGAGAAGATAAGTCCCCAAGGCTGTGGAGCTTTAGCATTGACTGAATAATTGTGGGTCTTGGCATTCTGATTGTAGGAATCCTTGTAAGCTGAGAGAGCTTGGTCATAGATCGCGTCGTGGGCGGGCCAAAGTAGGCAGATTGCTGTTAGAGTTGTAAGCAGAAAGTAACAAGGAGACTTATTAGCCATAATCGAGCAGCTTATGCCTCAGTCCTGTAGCTCAGCAAAAAGATAACTGTCCATTGTCCAGCAGTGAGTGTACGAACAAGCCAGCAGTGTAGCTGAGCTCCCGAGCCTTTCATGCTTGATATTCCTGCTGTATTGTAGAGATCATGCACATGCCGCAGGGTAAGTAAATGCAACAACGCAAGTGTTATGTATCCAGGTAGGTAGTCAGTCGGACTAGAGCTGATTCTCAATTCTAAACTTCAAGTCCTGGCTTTTCTAACTGTAAATCTATTGCTATCGTCGTATCACTTAGATAAAAGCGTTCAATGCGACAAGCCGAGGACGCCCAGATGACGGTGGCTCGAGACTCAATGACACCATCAACATCCCTGCTATCGGTAGAAGCACAGGTTGGTCTCTAATGGGCTTGGCTTAGGCCCCGGTAGATATCGTTGACGGCTCGAACTCTTTAGGTGACCAATCAGGCCCCCATATAGGGTTTGCCGCACCAGGGCAGGCCGATCCAGGGACCTCCGTCGATCTTTTTTTTTCTTCGTCTCGGAAGGGAGTGGAGGTTTGCGATTATCAACCGCCCCGAGCTGTCAGTGACTTACGAGATGCTTGCCCTCGCCCGCAGATTGCAACGCTGCGCCCCCTTGTCTTCAGATAAACGCGGTCGAAATGGCCACCTTCATCTGATAACCAGCTTCGGACGTGGCACGGGAGAGATTTACGATTCCGACGCCGACCCACTCGCCGCCGGAGACCGAATGCGACTACGCCCACTTCGGCATCGAGCCATTAACTCTAGATCCCGCTGGTCTTTGACATATGAGTCTATCCTGCCGACCTCTTCATATCCTCCTTCTCCTCCCTCTGATCCAATTCGCAACACCCTGCGAAGTGCTGCGCGATGGAATCCCTCGTGGCTGCGGAGCTTGCAAACCTCGACGACGGCGTCGCATTTCGCGCCCGGCCGCGCCATGTTCACCATACTTGGGCGCGCACCTTCTCGTCCCTCCCAGAGCTGTATATCCAGCCCGAGTCGTTGGCCGAAGTTGAAAAGGTTGTCAATTTGGCGCGGAGATGTCGTCGGCGGCTGGTGACTGCGGGATGCGGCCATTCACCGTCCAACATTACCTGCACTTCAAGCTGGCTTATCAATTTGGACAATTTCAACAGGATTCATTCAGTGAACAAAGAGACAGGCGTTGTTGTCATGGAGGGTGGGATTAGGCTGTATACTTTGTGCGAAGAACTTGAGCGGCATGGGCTCGCAATGCCAAACCTTGGCAGCATCAACCAGCAGTCCATCAGCGGCGCCATTTCTACCGGCACCCATGGCAGCAGTTTGCGTCATGGTCTCATGTCTGAGGACATCATCTCTCTCAAAGTCACACTCGCCGATGGAACTACTGCTTCCTGCTCCAAAGACACAAAACCCGACCTCTTCCGAGCCGCCCTCCTCTCGCTCGGCGCACTTGGAATCATCACAGAAGTCACTTTCAAAGCTGTCCCGGCTTTCACCCTCAAGTGGCAACAGGTTGTCGATGCTGACTACAAAATGTTTGAAGCTTGGAATCATGAGTTATGGACACAGAGCGAGTTTGTTAGGGTCTGGTGGTTCCCTTACACGAGACGTGCAGTTATCTGGCAGGCCGACAAAACCGACGAGGAACATCGCGATCCGCCCCAGAGCGGTTACGATGGCTCGCTTGGATACTACATCTACCATAACCTCCTCCTTTTGGCCCAATATACCCCTCGGATTTTACCTTGGGTTGAGTGGTTCGTATTTGGCATGCAATACGGCTTCCACAACGGAATGACCTCGACAGGCGTCCAGCCGAGTCGCAAGGCCCTCCTCATGAATTGCCTCTACTCGCAGTTTGTCAACGAGTGGGCTATCCCGCTTCACAAGGGTCCTGAGGCCCTTCGACGCCTGAGCTCATGGCTCAACCACCTAACGCCCGACGATCCCGACTACGTCCCTCACAGCATCCCCTTTTCCGCCGACGGCCTCTACGTTCACGCGCCTGTTGAAGTCCGTGTCAGCGACACCACGCTCACTTCCAACGTGCGACCGCTCCTCGATATCACTGTCGAGGACGGACCAACTTTGTATCTCAATGCCACGCTCTACCGACCTTACTGGATGGACCCCCCGTGCCATGAGCGGTACTACGAAGCTTTTGAGTGGCTGATGATGGATCTTGGAGGGCGACCTCATTGGGCTAAGAACTTCAGAACGTATCGCCCCGACATCGAAGCGTTCTATGGCAAGAACCTAGAGTCTTTTCGCGCGGTGCGAAATGACGTTGATCCCCTGGGTATGTTTGTTGGACCATGGCATCGGGACCGGATAATGGCGGATGGCGCGGGACTTGAGCTAGAGGAGGTAGAGTTGCGGAGGGAGGAGAGTCGGAAACGAGGCATAACGACGTTTGGAATCATTTGATAGCGCTTAAAAGCATGGCGTAGCTCACCGATGAATATCTTCTGTTTTCGATGTGTCTCTGTTTGGGTGACAGTCCCGACGACTACAAATGTAGGTAAAAAGGGTACTGCATGCATAAAGCCTCGAGGTTGTAATGCATGTTTCTGGCATCTCAAAATTCATGCTCAATGTATGAACCTCCTGTATTGGTTACATCTCGGGCTAATATAAAATTCTTGGTACACAGCAGGCTCTCTAGGAACCATGCCCATTACTACTAGGTACGGGAAGTGAACAAGGATGTAACCCAGGACAGCCAGTCAATGGCAACGCTATGCAAGAGGATGTTATTGTTTTTAGATTTGTCGGTAGCCGGACTTCTCATCAATGTGTCGATAGCGCTCACGCTCCTTGCGGTCCTTGAGGAGGCAAGCAATGCATAGGATAAATATAGCGTCGATGCCTGCGAAAACGTATTAGACTCCGCCATGCAGGACGTCAAACTTGTAAAAGACGGGTTTAGACATACCAACAATACCAAAGACAACGGTAAAAATGCTATCGATGTGAACGTTGGCGAAGCTAGAGATGGATGTTGCGCAGCCGCGGAGAAGAGCTGCGCTCGCGGGACTCGTGCAGGTTGAATCCATGACGAATGCAGGCGTGGTGCTGTTGAAGTAGCCGCAGCATTCAAACTGTAAGTCCTTTGGTTAGCCCATCTCCTCTCCTCATCGCCAAAAGTATCATGATTTCTAACATACAGAATTTTGGATCAGGCTCTGCACCTCGGGTTCTTGCGCAATGTAGATGTCAAAGAATTGCTCCCGCATCTTCAAGGTCATGACCCAGAGGAAGACGCCCACGCACATGGTGAAGATGGCACAGAGAGTCACCATGTAACCAGAAACCTTGAGAATGCTGCGAGCGGGCATGACGAGTCCGGGCAATGTGGCGGCGAAAGTAACGAGAATGAAGGCGGCGTTGACGATGCCCGCGGTCAAGGGGAAGCGCTGGTAGAGCAAGTTTCGTGTGGCATGTTCGCCGTCGGAGGGCACATCGTTCATCTGGCTTCGCACGACCAGCGAGAAAACCAGCTCCATGATACCCGAGGCGAGGAAGAGAATGTCGGCGACGACTGTCGTGAGGAAGACTTTGTTGACCATTGTGACGGTGGTGATTTATGAATATGATGACTGAACGAGCGAAGAAGGCCGTTTAGAGTGAAAGTCGGGAGACGCTTGCTGAATTGAACTTTTTGATTTTGTTCTACTCGTTTCGATCGATTGATTATGTTCCAGGAGCTGTTGTTGATAGACGACCGGCGTCTAGGATATTGAGCCTCGTCGAGAGGTAGAAGCGAAGCGAATAGGGTGATCTCAAGAGATCACACTCGAGAATTGTGGCGATCTCGATGTCACTGAATTGTATATGCCAAAGAAAGGAAGGGCGACCTGAAAGCAAACGCCGAAGCGAGCACAGGAAATCCGTTTAACGGAGAGAATAGAAGCGAAGAGAGTGAAAAAGGAAGCCAAAGAGAACTCCTAGCACCCACGCAGGAAGAGAGAATGACAAGGCGAGATGCAACCAGAAGAGAGAAAACCCGAAAACACCAAAACCAATCTGAAACAAGAGTCCGACTCGAGCGTCTCGCACAACACCTGATCATTGTCAAGATCCGCAACCGACGCCGTTTCAGGGGATGGATCTTGACGCAGAGCTGCCGACGGCCGACGGGGCCATGGTCCCACGCCGAGACGGTGGCCAATCAAAGGCCCAGAAACCTGGCTAAATACCCTGTTTGGGACAACGATTGTTGGACCCAGGAGACTCGTCAGCCAATTACAGGCCTGAAGCAGGTCGCAGAGCCGCCTGACAAAGACCTAGGATGCTGGGGAAAAACACCAACTGCCAGCAACAGCCGCTGGGTTAGAATTCTGGTGTGATCTTCTGGCCTGACAGTGTTTCCTCCACACGATCCATGCTTTGATAGTCGAGTCCTTCCCTCGGCTATCACCATATTTTTCGTACGACAAACGGGAACCAGAGGTCTCCACACCTGAGTACAGACGTTAGTTAAAGATCGGAGGGAGGGATTTATCCATTAAACAGATACGACAACTTGAAGCTAGAGACGATGAGGAATAGGCAAAATAGGGAACACAACCACGGTAGCGGCGTCGGTGGAGGCAGACCCTCGTTTACAGTTGGGCCAGCCAAGCTTAATCGCCATGAAGATGGAGATGAGTGCCCCTTGGGAAGGTGTTGGCCTTATCCGGTAGGTCCGGCCTCAAAGTTCAACATCAAGGTAATATTATATGAAATGTGAAGATATCGACACCGCAATGTCTCGAACAACTCGTCTCTGTCCCGCGTTTCAGAGAGTGGAACATTGGACTCCTCTGGGGCTCAACAACCTCGAACGGATTTGCTCTGTCGCTAACGCCCAGCACCCAAGTCGCCATGTAAAGATGTAAAGTCGCCTATTTTAGCACATCCATTCTCATCCTAACAATTATATGATACTCGATATAAGAGCTTAAATTTCATGACAAGATTAATAACCTTAGATCATACTTGGCTATGCTATCTCCTTGTACTCCGTAGACTTAGTTAATTCTCGCTGTTTTAGTCGGTAAGATCACAACTGAATGAGGTGCCTCCTACTTGGCTGTAAGTGATGTATGTAACAAGGGCACTGGGTGAAATTTCTGTCTGACCACTGTATCTCGCAAGCCCAGACGCCCTAGGATTCTCGGTCTGGGTTGACAGGACCGTTGGTTCACTCGTTTCCAGACGCCGACATTATACATGCGTTTCTAGCTCCGCGAGTAGAGAGGATCGGCTATCTGTAGGTAAGTTGATGGTTGGAGCTAAACTACGTGAGTGCATAATTGTTGTGTTCATGCTTGCAAATGATATGAACGTTGAGGTGATGGAGGGTATCAGGATGCTGTCATAAAGACCCCCGCAGTGGGATTGAAGGGAGAACGATCGAGCGATCGAGCAATCGCCCGGGAACGCGCAGGAAAAGCGGATCGAGAACATCCAGAATCGCCTTTCGGCATTTGCACGGAGGCTGAACTCTCATGCTGCAAATTAGAATAACTCAGGCCGTGGAACATGGACAATCGTGACAAATCACGAGACATCTGCGGCCTCAAACCTGAAAAGACCTGAGAGGAAGAGGGGGACACGGGATCGCTTTCCTTCCACAGAATTGACCAGTCAGCAGCCCAAGCGTAACCCCCACAGAAACAGCATGCAATTAACAAAACACCGCTGAAACCCCGTTAGAGTCATGCAGGTATCGTGGTCCGCGTTGGCATGCAGAAGCCACAGACCCACTGCCGCTGATTTGCTGCGTTGGTTTCCCAGCTCCATGACCCTCCATCTCATTTCTCCAAGGCCACTAAGGCCCACGACCAACTCAAAGGGAGAGACGTCCCCCTCACGCCACCAATGCTACTTTACGCCGTCATCGACCTTTCAACTGTTAGATGCGTTTAAACCACGTCGTTCGCAGCTTAACTACATCCACACTGGGACCCTTCGGGGAGCTTCCTGTTTCGGCCAAGTCTGGTGAGCAGGGGGGGAGGGGCGCCTTCACAACCCTGGATATCATTGAGAACTGGGCTAGTTGGGGTGTGAGGGCCCTGGCCTGTCGCGTCTCTCCACTGCTGTCGTTGTCGAACGAGGGAGTCCGCTTCGGCGCAGTTGCAGGCATTTATAGACCGTGCGCCAAGTTGCGGACAGAGAGGCCAGCAGGGCTCTGACAGTCCCGCCTCGGGCATCTGATTCACCATCATTCGCGAATACTGTGCGACACCATTCCCCCTGCGGAATGAAGCCTTTCTGCTTCGGTCTGTGCCTCCAGCCTTAAATGCAAGATGGAACTGGACAACATCTTGCTCATCTATATCGGGAGATGTTTGAAGTTCATTCAATATAACCTCAGATTGGAACCCGCCACTCAAAAGGTCGGCTCTTGCTGTTCGCCCTCGCCCGTGCCTTTCCCCGCCTCATGAGTTTCGGCCGGCTCCGGACTCGATGCGACTCGACTTACGCCATCCCATCATGTTCAGGGCTTCAGGCACACTTATTCCGCCCTAAAAGTTGCCCCTTCATCACGGACAAACAAATCCTGGAGCCTTTCCCGCCACCCTCCGACGGAGCCGAGGCCCTCGTCCACCAATCCCTCCATCCACTGGCACGGCGCTTCAGTATCCCCCGCTTCTTGGTCAACGAGCTATCAGTGCGGCCGACGCGAATTCTCCACAGGGGTTGCTCCTCTCCTCCAACAGAGGCTGGGATGATGGGATGACATGACGGTGTGCGCCAGGTTCGTACTGTAGGCCCCCACCATTCTGACCATGGTTTCGCGCTTGAGCACGTCTATTGCGCCTGCGGCCTCCGTGCCATTGAACTCGCCAACTTCATATTGACGGTGTCTTTGGAAGCTTCCGCCAATCATTCCCATGCTAACCGTGCGGCATATTCGTAGCATTACAGAGTACTTTGGGAGAGGGAACGGCCATTTTGCCAGGGGCCTCGATCAGTGTAACTCCGGTGGTCGGTAGGGTAGAGCCGAGGAAGCTAGGCCCGCCTCTCCTTCGACTCTCGTCCGTCCTCCGTGGCTTTTTCTATCATCACGGGCCTTTTGGGTCCCATCCCTGCAACTATGAGATGATCTGGCTATCGGTCGAAGATGGGCCGGCTGGCAGCAAAGCCTTTGTGTGGTCATCCAGACAGGTTCCTGGTCTCGGTTTCCAGACTCCTTCGGAGTTTTACAAAGCAATCCTCCAATACGGGGAGTGGCTAGGCTTAAATGTTGATAACGAAGAGACCTCGGAGCTCTTTGTTGCACAAGCAAGGATCGCGGACCGTTTTGTCGCGCGCTCAGTTATTCCTTGCGCCGAGAAAAGTCCCCCACTTGTCTGTCTGAATAGATGATGCGACACGCGGGTCGAGACCTAAACTACCCAGACAGCCCCAGCAGATGCTGATGCACGCGCAGGCAGGGGAGCAGCACCATGTGCCTTTCGTGTGTTCAGTTCATCTGTCCTTGCCGCCAGGGCACTGTGCGACAGATCTACGCTAGTTAAGATTTAACTGCTAACGGGTCAAATGGAGAATCAAGAGAGGTTGGACAGTGAGCGACCATGGGTCTTGGACTGTCGCCCTACGGCCCGGCCACGGGACGCGCAAAGCTACGTTGAATTTGGCCAGGCACTTGGCCCCAGGTATTACTGAAGATCCTGCTAATCCATGGAGTCTGAGGGCAAGGGCAGTTTGCAAGGCACAGAGTGCTCTGAATGCAACCTGGGGAATTTCCACGCATGGAGCTGTGTTATGGTTCGTCACGCGGGCGGCATGCATGCGGCACAGGACGGTTCACTGCCTCAACGGCTCACGATAACCAGGATATGACCGAGTGTGATTTGAAGCAATGCGCAGTGGTTGACAGGATCTCCCCGCGAGCAGTGAGGAGCCGACTCCGTGGGAGGGCGACACTGTGTCGCTCGCTTGGAGGCGGAGCGGGATGCCGGGGGTGTGCTGCTCCAGTAGGGGAGGCAGGCTGGCAGCTGGCCGGCTGACTAGCTGACTAGCCAAGAGCTCAGTGCGGAGAATCCGATTCAGCAGAGTGTCAAATGTCAGCACAAAGGCGAAAGGCGACGACCTTGCCGGTCATTCTCAGGGTTGTCCAGGGGAAACACCAGGCAGGCAGTTGTGGCCGAGGACGGAAACAGGGCACCAACAGGCGTAAATGCAAGTCGTTCACAGGGCTATCCGTCATCACTGACGTCCCACCCTGCCTGTAGTCATCAATGAAGCTGCTTTGCCTGGCAGGTTGGCCGGTGCGAATTTGGTGATAAAGACTGAAGTTTGCTCATGAAAGTGGAAGAACCCTGCTGATGGCATATGATGGGGCTCATTTGACCAGCGATGAATGTATTAATTGATGAAGATGGGAATCATTGAGGACTTTGGCACGGCGTGGGTATTCAGAGGGGATAGCCTCTATCTCGTTCATCTCTGGTCCCCGCCCTGCAACGCCTCTGTTGGCCTGTCTCATCACTCTATACTGGGTGATCTCTCCATTGTCCACAGGAGAGTCCGTGTGCAGGACGGCTACAACCTCACTATGCTCTTTTCATCGCGGGACCTCGATGACATTCCCCATTCCCGTCCCTGTCCCCGAGTTTGACGGGTAGCCGTGGACCAACCATTGAGGCTCGACTCGGCTCGAAAGGGCAAACGCACGCAAGCAATCGTGGAGACGGAGAGCAAACTGGGGATTGCCAAGGTTGTATCTATCTGGGCAGAAAAAGTTGTGAGAGGGAGGACTCGGGAGTATGTTGCAGGGCGTGCCAGTGATAGATGGATATACGTCGTACTCGACAGTTCACTCTTTCTTCGGCCCCATCCATTCCTTGTTTTCTGGCTACCATCCCTCACCACTAACGTATCTACTGCCATCTACCAATCCATTCATTGTCATTCACTTCGATCCATGGTGCCGCAGCGAACAGACTCCATGTCAACTTTTCAGTCCCCTCGTTTGGCCGTTTCCCAGCCCCCCATTCTCTTACACTGGGATGAGCCCATATCCACATAGACCAAGCACTGAGCGCGTCGAGATACGAAGTACAGGGCGTATGCAGATTCTCACACCTGCTCTCACACGAATACCCACAGCCCACTCACGCGGAATCCCGGTCGCACCAGCAATGGCGCGCTGCACGCAGCAACCCACCAGATGCCTGAATCGACGACTCCCTAACTCAGCAACAGACAGCCAAATCAGAGCCTGTGGTTGGTCGGCGCTGGACCTTGCATCCCACCAACCATCCCTTCCATCCTCACTCATCTTTGCACCCATTCCGCTCGTGGAGACTCCGAGCCCGTTCCGCCGCTGAAGCCAAAAGCTTGCTATGTTAGTACGTAGCAGACCCTCTCGCTCCAGCAAAAGAGAACAAACTTTCCCTCAGCAGCATTCCGTTACAGACAAAGGGCTCTTCTGCCCACACACAGGCACAAGGGAATAGGAATTACGGGTAGGAAAAATAGTGGAGGTCTCTTTGTTCTGATTCCCCGCTCCACGTTCCCTCCTACTTAGCCCTCTCTCGTCCGCTCGAACCCTGGCGCTTGCTTGCTGGACCTGCCCTGGACTCTTCGGCTCCTTGTAAGCTTTGAAATCTGCCCCACACGCTGTCCTCCCCGCTTCCGGTCAAGCGCCCCGTCAATTGCATGCGGATACCCAGCGGCCGCAATAGTTCTCTGCAAACAAGCAATCGCAAATTTCTGCTTAAAGGCAAATCCCTCGCGTCATTTGCATAACCTGCCCCTGCAACTTTCACTTGGCCTAGGAGCCCGCGCACTTGCACTTACCTCACCTGGTCTCGCTTCTTTCCCGTCCGCGCCACCCACGCCCTCCACAGCCCGCACCCAGAAAAAGGAAAGGGCCCCCCGACCCAAACCCAGACACACCCAGACCAGACTCGAAGCAGCAAACAGCAAGAGCGTGCCCAACCAGGTTTCTGCGACAAGAAACGCAACGCACCGCAGCTCCCTCCATTTTCTCTCCGCTCCCACTCCAGATCCAGTATAGATCCATCGGCACCACGCTCAAAGCAGTATCTCCACCACCTTTTTTTCGTCCTTTCTGTCGCGGTTCGTTCGAGGTAATACAAACAAGAGAGCTTTCTCCTTTGAGATAATCGAATCCAAACCCGTTTGAGACGAATCTCATAGACGCCATGGCCGACATCACCGACCAGCACGACCAGACTTCGCCTACCGAGCTCGACGAGTCGCAGAACGTCGGCAATGGCAGCGCCGCCGCCGAGTCTCGCGGCATCAAGCGCCAGCGCCCTTCTGCTGGCGACGACGACGACGACGACGACGAGAAGGGCAGTCGCGAGCGTCGCAAGATTGAGATCAAGTTCATCAGCGACAAGTCTCGCCGACACATTACCTTTTCCAAGCGCAAGGCAGGAATTATGAAAAAGGTTTGTTTCTATCTGCCCGCCTCCCACAAGAAGCACCGAACCCGTCACCTCCATCAACATAACCATCACCATCACCATCCAACAAAACAACCTCGGGCGCATTGAAAATACTGCGCTCGCGTATCGATATCATCTCTCCATGCTCATCTGTCATCCGCCACAAACCCTTGACTGCTTCACCAGGCCTGTTCCACTCCATGTCGCGTCGGATCAATGCTCTCCATGCTTCCCGCGTCCCATCTCTATACTTGTCGCAATCAACCGCACAATGCATCAATCGCTAACTCTTGGCCTCTTCAATCTAGGCCTACGAGCTTTCTGTTCTGACAGGCACTCAAGTCCTACTCCTCGTCGTCTCTGAAACCGGTCTCGTCTACACCTTCACCACGCCCAAGCTCCAGCCTCTCGTGACTAAGGCCGAGGGGAAGAACTTGATTCAGGTACGCGATCATCTTCCATTCATGCATCGTAGCGCGCGTCACAGCTTTTATACTGGCTGTACCTGTGTCGCACGTCACAAGAGAGCCT
Organism: Fusarium cyanostomum; assembly: GCA_014824385.1. Taxonomy (NCBI): domain Eukaryota; kingdom Fungi; phylum Ascomycota; class Sordariomycetes; order Hypocreales; family Nectriaceae; genus Fusarium; species Fusarium cyanostomum. The sequence continues at coordinate 34,176 of JABCKW010000302.1, read as the reverse complement.
TCAACTGACCTCTTCTAGGCGTGTTTGAATGCACCAGAGCCCACTCCCGGCAACGAAAACGGTGTAGACGGTGGCGACCAGGTCGAGTCCCCCGAAGAGGCTCCCAACCAGCACCTCCCCCCTCAGGGCAACCGACCTGGCATGCCCCAGAATCCTCATATGCCCGGCAACTACATGCCTAACATGCCCATGGATGCCCAGCAAGCCATGGCATATCAGAACTACGTGCAACAACGGAATTCGGGCTATGGTGCCGGTATACCCCCGCAACCGGGCATGCCCTCCAACAACCATCACCAGTCGTAATGACGCCTAACCCCAAAGATATGTCTTTGGTCTCTGATACCCGGCGCTCAATGCTTTCTCGAGACGCCCGCATCTCGACCTTGCGCGTCCCTCCTGGACATCAGAGCTAGTCTTGCGAGGTCCTGGTAATTTGGCGTTGATTGGTGTTAATTTGCCACCTGCATTTTTCCTTGATTTTCTTCTTCTGTTCACACCACTGGCTTTGAGGCCGCGAGCAGGTCTGACGGGTCTCCGTGATTGCCCCTAATAATTACATTTGGCAGTTGCGTGTTTCTGCGTTGCGCCATTTACCTGACCCTATTACTGATGTCCGCATGGCCGTCAGTTTTTGCAGGCGACGGCACAGGGTGCGCAGTCCGGGACATGCCATCGCGGTCAGCCTTGCGTGTCTTTCTTCATTTGCAGTCGAGGCTTTGCGAACGGAGTATTTTCCTCTCGCTATGGGTGATTTGCCTTAGGTTGTTGTTTTGAGCTGAAGAGTGTCCTCGCTGGAGAGTATGAGAGGGCGCGCCTGGCTTGCGAATTATTCGAGAGTATTTGGGATGGGATGGGAATGGGCGCGACGAAGGCACGAATAAATAACGGATGGGGACTTGATGTGGATTTGACGAATCTATCATGGGCCAAAAGAGACAACGGATGCATTTCTTGACAAAGGGTCTGACACCCGATCCTTTCCTCGCCATTCGCGATGGTCTTCTGCCCGTCTCGCCATACATGTGTCGCCGAGCACAAGAGGCGTTGACTCGTGATGTCTTGTATGTTGTCAAAGAGGGGGGGTGACTCTTGTATGATAAGAGCTTTCTTAGAAGTCATTGATCAGACCGTATTGCTCAATCCTTAAGAGAATTGCAGGCTGTGAAGTTGGCGCAACGACGCGACTTATAGATGTTGGTGCATTATGCGGACTTGCCCAAGAGAGGAATTCCACGCCGTACCCCGGAAATGCAAGCACCCGACAGATCAAGTCCACATTTCCAAGGTGGCTTTGCCTTCCCAATGAGGCAAATCTAAAATCTAAATCTGCAAAGCATGATCATTGCCCTTCGCACCTAAGATCCTGGTCGAGCTACGACAGAAAAAAGGAAAGACTGGGGTGGCGGGCGTGTATCTTGTGTTTCTTACCGCATTAGGGGAACTGGTTGATTATGATTGGGAGTTGTCAAGACGTTTCCCCTTTCGAAGGAAGCTTTACTATTTTTGTAAGGTTTTTTTATGCGCGAGGTCGCGTGTGCGGGAAGATGAGATGACGTGGATGAGCAGAAGACAAAAGGGGTTTGGGACGGGCCTTTTCCTTGTTTGGAGGTGAGGTGGGGGGGAGGTGGGATTTACTGGGTTAGTTGGGATGAAGTGATAGGTTTGATAAGAACTTATTATTAGAGGACGATGACGTGAGATTGGATGAATAAAGAAGATCATGAAAGAGGGATGAACTTGAGGCGAGCTTAGAGAACAGGTGAGGCTGCGGCCGCGTTGGCTCGGGATGCTATTGAATGGACTGCACGCCGCCACCTGCTGTTCCTATTGATTGAATAACTAGATCTAATCCATCATCGAAGGTTATTAGCGCTTTCTTACCAATGCCTGCGCTTCGATCCTGGGGAATCCGATAGGCTCTCTCTTCACCCAAAGCGAACAAAGAAGCCTGAATACCTGGCAACGAAAAGAGTCATCATAAGAAACAATGCTTCCTGTACCTTGATACGGCCTGGAATGCGCTGGCTTCTCGACTGATTGTGTAGGTTATGTATGTTCTATGACTTGGAAGAGAAGCACTTTCAATTGCTCGCAAGTGAGCTAAAATGCTGTTCCTTACTAAGTTATATCATATGTGAGCACTTATTCTAACTCATTACTACCACTCTGCCTAGCTTCATACTTGGCTTGTCGGCCTAACCACGTCGTCTTAAACTAGCTGACCATTTTCTCGGTCGCGCTCTGAACTCTTTCGATTGTTTCGTCTCAACCGGCTTTTATCATGTCTTAGTTCCTCCTCCTCCGGAAGATACTTATTAAGTTTAGTAAGGACATATGAACAGTAGGTTCCCGAATGTACGTGTCCATTCTCCTCGATGACCTACTTCCTTGGTCTGTCTGTACTGCCTACACTGTCATTTCCACGTCACCTAAGCAAACTTGATGTTACAAGAAGAAATCCAGAAGATTGAGCCTCAACTCGGGGCTAGCTGGTCACAGTTTCGATAGGCCACGGTGGTACTGAGTTTCCACCACCGGGCCGTAGATGATGTTCGCAAGGACTCCCGCGTCTCGGCAATACCTCTAAAATACACTAGGATCATGCTCGGCCTTCCATTTTAAGTACGGTGCTACCGGAATTTGACATAGGAATCCCAAGAAATTAGCGGCGTGTATCCATTTGGCGTTGCTTGTGGGCGCAGATCCTGGTACTGGTCCTGATCCGGTTCTTAGCGAGCAGTGATTGCTGGGTGATTGCGCCAGTGCTCGTAGCCAATCTTGTCGAGAGGGTAATCCAAGTCTCCATGACGTGTGAATGTTCCATCCGGGTTTCTGGAATGGGAAACCGTGCTGATATGTCGATCGAGGCGGTCAAGAGCCTTTACGAGAGTAGCTGCATTGCAAGGGTTATCATTGACAAGACCCGCAGCTTCCATGAGCCTCTCCGTTCTGGTATAGAAACGAGCCATCGCCGATTTCGTAGTAATCCGTAGTACCTTGCCTTTCACTATCCATAACCACGAGTCGAAATCCCATTCGTAGAAGAAGTGATGCTGCCCCAGTTGTCTCAAACCCAGTCGTCAGCTGTTCGATGCATGAAGCGCACACGACTTTGTCCGGGTTCTGGGAAGACTTCAAATATATCCAGTAGTCCCCCAGTGTGGTTCATTAGCCTTTGTCCCAGGGATGCAACAACACCGTTCTTGTACGTGTCCGTCACATCAGCTGTGGTCATCTTGAAAGAGACTTCATTTCCTAGCCAGAATGTTAAACAATAGGGAACGATCTTCAACCTAGTGCAAGACATCATAACCTAGAAAACCCGGGCCGCCTCTCCAAAAACCTGAGGGCCAGTTCGATCCAGACGTATCGAAACAGTATTGTGTTCAAAGTTAAGGTGCATCAACCTTTGCATTCTGCTATGACTGCATTCACCTGCATATTCCCCCGAAACCTTCTAACGATTTGAACCTTCAGACAGCTTGACGACGTGGCCTCTGTGGCTTACCCCCCCTGACTTATTCTTTCCAACAGCCTTCGCCAGCTCTACCAGCGAGATCATCCAATCCTCGTTTGCCCTCAGCTTCTCCGCCGCCTCGGCCTGCCGAGGATGTCGCTTGTTAAGGAGCTCTTTTAGCCAATCCCATTTCTTGCGAGCAAATCTCTTTAGTTTCGGAGAGACTTTGAGATTAATAGAGGCAGCGAGAAAGGCTTTGCAACCTAAGAGCGCCAAGTTGATATAAACCGCGGGCTCTTCTGAGCTAAAGCTATTGGATCCGCCTTTGAATGTAGGGAGGTTGTGAAAAGCCTTAGAATGAGATAGCCGGTCTTTGGCTTCTTTTGCGAGGAGGCTGTGGTCGAAAGGGTAGCTGATCTAGTTGGTATAGTCGCTGGCAAGGCTGGCCTTGCTATTGATGCTGATGATGGTTCTTTTTGGTGATGGCATGATGATCTTTGGTTGTTATTGTTGTTGTTGAGGTGGATTGTCTCTTGGGTGGAAAAGCAGGCAGTTCTTATAGCCACTAAGGGCTGGATTAACCTCCAGTGATGCATTTAGTTAAGTCTTTCCTTCTGTAGCTATAGCAGCCGCAGTAGAAGCTTAAATTAGGTTATTGTGTAAGCATTGGGTTATAATGCTTGAAATGTGGAAAAATTGTGTTCTTTGTTGTTGTGGAAGCACCTTGCCTTTGAGGGAGTAAAGGTCAATTAACATAGTACAAGGTAGAGAGTTGTGTAATTCCTACTCGAGAAGAACGCCAAAGACGACTACAATCATTCATCAGAGCCACAGTCAGCCTCCCCAGCACTATCAGGCTCAACTCGGATGTAGCTCAAGTCGAGAGAGGTAAAGGAGGCATGTCGCGGCTTACAACGCAACTGGAACAAAGTGAAATACCTTGCCTCTGGCGAATATTTATAGGCACAATAAGTTGTAACCTCCGAGCAATTTTCCTTTCCACGACAAACCAGGGCTTCCAGACTGGTGTATGTAACTACTCTCCCGTACATAGCAAACATCACTTTCACTCTATATTCCGTTCCTAATAAGCAAAGAAACATCAAGTTAGCCCCTGATCTAAGTTTGGCTTGCTTCTCCTACGTATTAATGTGGGTGAGGCCACTTACTTAAGGGCAGTTGCTGCCCATGCAGATCCATTCATCGCCATCCTTCATGCACTGACATCCTTCTCAAGCTCGCCACGTTTGGCCATCTCGACGACGTTCCTCGGGCACCTTTTGCCAGTACAAATCCACTCATCGACGACTTTCTTGCAGGAGCATTGCCTCGCCTCCAGTTGGCCGTTTGGGTTAGGGGCCGCTACTGCGAAGGCAGCAAATAGGGCGATGGCGAAAGGCGCGAACTTCATCGTGAGGTCGTAAGAGAATAGAGTGATAAGCTGATTATTTTCCGTGCAAGTATTTTCTTTAGTTGGGTTCTCGGGAATCAAGCTGTGGATAAGTGATATCTTTATATGCTTTCTCTCGTGATTGTTGGAGGTGGCATGCTTGATTACAGCCATCAATAAAAGCCCACGAGAGGCGATGTCCCGAGCAAAAGATCCTGCATGCTTCCTGTTTTAGGTATTGAATAATGCTGGATGTCAGCCCCGTGATACGATGGTACTTTTGTTGTTGCTCACAGGAAGGGCTGTGCCTTTCGTACGCAGCAACTAAACCTGATATAGCAGGTCAACCATCGTACACCGACCACTTAAAACACCGCTGCGTAGACGTATACCGTGGGTTTCAAAGATCCCATGATTAAACCGGTGCTGTACTTTAATGCTAAAGCGAATTTAGAAGGTGACTCTAGACTTAGCGTAGATCCTTTCTGCGTAGCCGGGTAGCTGGTTGATGAATGGATCGACATCCGAGTAGACTGTCAGGCCTTTACGGCTTCAATTCCAAAACTGGTCGGCGTTAACAGGCGCCAACGCCGATCAACAGATACATGCAACAATATCGAATCCTGATTGAAAGTGGTTATTAGTATCAAAGACGGTACGCACTTGGAAAGCTCGTATTCAGACCTGCAAGCTACGTACGTGTAGTTGTCAGTGGAGTCAAGGATCATCCGGTACCACGTTTGAACTAGCCACAGAGTTTGTGTTGCACTTGCAGTGACTTGGTAACCATCTGTGATATAACCCTTAGAAATTTGCTTACTTTTATTGTAAAGCTGTCGGATCTAGCAAGAATCTACCGGCACTACCGGCACAAGGTCAACAGGGGCCCTTGCCATTGGGAATATGAATCCTGGGGTGCATTACCCCGGATGAAGACTGATTTCGTGCAAATCCGGGTCTTGGCAACCCCGTTGTGCCATTATGCATGCCATCTGTTGAAGGAGTGAAAAGCCAGAAAGAAACGTCAAGATTATTCTATATCCCATGTAAACCTGCTTAACCCAGTCCAACGTCTCCCGATCCGAAGTCTGAATCCTTCCTGCTTAAAACACTGCAACCATTCCCACGCCGATTAATTGCTAATCACAGGTGCCCGCCCATCCCACTCGGTGCTCTCGACTGCATCAACGAGCCACTTGCCCACGCTCGCCCTAGTGATCTTCGGCATCCATGCGCAACCCTTGCCATCCTCTGGCCAGACTTTGACTTGCTTTATTTCGCCTTCGGCAAGCATACAAGGCCGCGGGGAGACGAAAGGCAAGCCGCTTTCGCGCACAAGACGGTCGACTTCGTCATGGTCCTTGAGCCCGATGCCCATGCTACCGTGACTAAAGATCATCTTGCCAGGGAGATTCATGGAGCGCCAAGAGGAGCCGACGCCTTGAGCAGAGTTGATGACGAGCTTGGGCTGGGCGGCAAGTTTGGCTTGCGAGATGGCAGCCAGGAGGTTGCGCATGCTGGCGGCCAGGAAGTCGGGGGCGGTGTCAGGGCGCAGGGGCGCAAATGGCGACTCAGATGTGCGAACTTGCGCCAGGGCGGTGATGATTGCCTGAGGGGGCTGGGGAGTCCTGAGCGCCGCGAGAAGGTCGGTTTGTGAGGTGGGTGTGCCTTTGACAAGTGTGAGGTTGGCATGGGAGGGCAGGGTGACGGTGGATGTGTTGCGGACAAGGGCAGTGACTGTGTGACCGCGGGATAGGGCTTCTTGGATAGCCAAAGAGCCGTTGCGACCAGTTCCGCCAACGATGAAGATGTGCATATTGAAGGTGAGGTTTGAGGTCGTGATGTTTGTTGCTGTTTTGTCCAGTAACTCTGCAATAGAGAAGCGTGTAATGTTGGAATGGTAAAAGAGGTGTTTTTGTTGGGCTCTGCTTTAATGTCTTGGAACGGACTTGAGTTGATAAAGATGGATGTCTGAGGGCATTCCGTTCAAAGCCTTTATAGTTGCTGGATCTCTACGGCCTCAGTCTGTATCGGCCGATACCCTCGGTGCCGGGCACTCGGCCGGGCTTTGTGCATTGCGTTGCTGACACTGCCCCCAAAGGCTTACGAATTGAGGCGCGGATACGAATATCCCGAAACGACGAATCCGAGAACCGAAAAGTCCGATATTGCATTTTCTCTTAATCGGTCTTAGCAGGGAGCTGGCGTCGTGTTGGCGTCGTGTTGGCGGCCGAGACAGGCAATATATCGGCCGAGAAGTAAGACTCGGCCGGATGCTCTGGTGGCTGAGTGGTCGTGAATCTATCTTATTGGCCAGTTCGGTAATGAATCAGGCAGGTGTCTGACAAATTCAATACATTTGATAACCTTGGACAAAAGACCGAAGCCGAGCAATTCGCCGCAGAATTGGTGATGGTTGATGAAGCAAAATGTGCATATATAGCCGGGGAAGAGAAGCAGAGAGTAGCCATCATCAACCTACAATCAATCCAGCCTTTGTTCAGCCTTGAAAACTCCCCAAGACTCATAGACTCAAAGCGTCAAAGCCAATTCTCAATTTCTTTCCACCATGTCCGCCACCAAAGTTGCCATCATCGGAGCCGGCCTCTCTGGCCTCACCCTGGCCCTCGCCCTTCATCAACAAGGAATTGAGAGCGTCGCATACGAGCAGCAAGGTGCACCTCTCGACATTGGCGGCGCAATTATGCTGTCTCCCAACGCCCTGCGCATCCTGGATAAGCTCGGTGTCCTAGAACGCATGGGACCTCGAAGCTACAAGTTCGAAGAGTCTTACTTCCTATCACAAGACGATAAGCTTGTTGATATCTTTGAGTTTGGCTCTGTTGCCAAGTACGGATATTCAGGCATTCGTGTCTACCGCTTCGAGCTCATCAACATCCTGCTGGACTTGATCCGCGAGGCTGGAGTTCAGGTCGAGTATGGCAAGAAGTTTGATCGTATTGTCAGTGAGACTGAGGATAGTGTCACCTGGTCCTTCACTGATGGCTCAGAGGAGACTTCTACACTCCTTGTTGGCGCGGACGGCATTCATTCTCGCGTCCGGTCATACCTACACCCCGACTTGAAGCCCAAGTTCACCAACATGGTTGGCGTCACGGCTGCTGTCCCTACGAAACAACTCAAGATGGACACCAACAAGTACAAACTCCCCGCAACTTTCATGCACAGCAAGCGCGGCGCCTTCGTCATTGCGCCCCAGCTAGCTGACGGTTCAGAGGTCCTGATCGGAAAGCAGCGCATCTTTGCCGGTGAAGACCCTGGTCGTGATGCCTGGAAGGCCATGACGTCTGACAAGACATGGTGTGTCGACTTTCTGCGCGAGGGCAACGAGGATTTTCCTCAGATTGTGGCCAACGCTACATCTGAGATCTCTGCCGACAAGGTCAACCTCTGGCCCTTCTACCTACTGCCTAAGCTCGATAAGTGGGCTTCTCTGGACAAGCACAGTCGGGTTGCCATCCTCGGCGATGCAGCTCACGCCATTCCACCCACCGCTGGCCAGGGCGTAAACCAGGCTTTTGAGGACGTGTACACCTTTGCTGGGATCCTGGGACAGCTGAAGCAAGAGGATGGGCAAGCGGTTGGTGATGCGCTGGGTAGATGGCAGCAGGGCCGCCAGGAACGCGTCGACAGGGTTATTGAACTGAATGCCGAGATTAACAAAAGGAGGCTGCCAAAGGAGGGCGATGTCGCCACGGAGCCTTTTGATCTTGACTGGCTTTACTCGGTTGACTTGGACGAGATGGTCCAGCAATTTGTAGGACGTAAATAGGGTGGGGCCTGAAGCGTGCTGGTTAGTGTAACCTGTTAGAGGGCAGTTGCGCAAGTTGAGATTTACATAGCTAGCTGGTATTCTTATTAAAACAATTTTGCCTAATGCTCTCATTCGTGGCGTACAATAGCCAACAGGAACAGGAAGTAGAAGCAAGTCTGGGCGCTTAAGGATACCAATCATAGACCTGGAAATCGACATTGCTACGATATACCCTTGACCATGTCATATTATGCCTGGCACTGGGGCGACAGATTTGGTTGTCACATTCTTCTTCCATGGTCGGGGTAGCCATCTTCATGATCGCCGAGTTGGTCTTTTTCTGTCGCTCCTTCATCAGCTCCTCAACAAACTTCCACACCTACTGTCAGATCTCTTGGAAGACTTCAACGATCCATGCAAGACCGTGGATATAAGACATTCGATTTCTCAATGTTCTTTTACGAAATTTGGTAGTATACACGTAACTGGTTGTCGTAGCTGCGGCAATTTGGTTGAAGTTAGCTTGATTTCGAGAAACCTTGCTTGTCCTACGAACCCAACGAATCTTCTATACACCACACTTACTCACTCTTACATGTCCCTTCAGATCAGTGGATTGAATTTTCTCTACAGCTGCGCAATTCCTCTTCCTACGACATGCCCTTCAGCTACAATTGTCTCTGGGCTTTGCAATTGTGAAGAGAAAGCGTGCTTCCCTGAGTGGGTACTGGAATTTTATACCTCGAATCGGAAATGATCCCAAAAGACCCCGAGAACTAGTGGGCAAACACATGGTTTTATGCATGTTGGTTCACACCCTTGCAGAACATCAGGCGAGAAAAGAGAGAACAATGCGACACCCCATGTTGTTGGCCGAGGCAAAGTACATTTATAAGGGGCTTGCGGTATTTATAAGTTTCAACGAGGGGAAATCCGGCTCTCACCATACTTTGTGAATCTACGTTCACTCCAAGCTCCAGAAAACAAAGCTCAACGCGTGTCATTCACATCAAGTTTTGGCAAAATGACAACTGTCGAGGCACACCCTGTTGTCACTGCCGAGGATGACGTTAGTTCCTGCTAATGTTCTGAATACCTGTATCTACTGACATTCTGCGGAGGCCATTGCGGACACGGATTCTTCGCTTGGTGAGGTACGAACAGTTTGTGCTCGCTATTTTGCGAAGAACAATCACCAATCTGATTTATGACCACTAGGAAGCCACATCGTCAACCGAAAGCTTGAGAAGTTCTATTCTCGAATATCGCCATGAGAATGGGAGGACATATCACCGATACAAGGACGGCAGTAAGTTGCCCACTAGCACAACCCAGCTCTTCAGAACATCCGACGTCAGTGAGCCAATGTTTACACTTGCCAATCATAGAATACAACCTTCCCAACGATGCGGAAGAAATTGAAAGACTAGGTACACTTGCACGTTCCGGCTGTTATTAAAATTTCTATTTACACCTTACAGACCTCCAGCATAATCTATGTCTTTTAACCTTCGACAACAAGCTCGGCCTAAGCCCCCCAAACCTCCCCGATTCAAAGGTTAATCGCGTTCTTGACCTGGGCACTGGCACAGGCATTTGGGCAATTGACTTTGGGGATGAGCATCCTGATGCGACAGTAAGGAGAAACACCTATTCGGAGCTGAAGAATTGTAGCTCAAAGGCAAATAGGTCATCGGTGTTGATTTATCGCCGAGCCAGCCAGGCTTGTATGAGTTAACTTACCCCTTGAGACTTCTATAGTAACTAATCATTGCACAGCGTCCCCCCAAATGTCCGGTTCGAGATCGACGATCTTGACGAGGAGTGGAATTACACGGAGCCATTTGATTACATCCACAGCAGATTCATGAACTTTAGTGTTCAAAACTGGAGATCTTATCTGGAAAAGATTTACAAGTGAGAGAAGTCCCTAATTATACTGCTTGGTGTTAATATATCCAGGAACCTCGCTCCAGGCGGCTATGTCGAGCTGCAGGATGTAGACGTTATTATGGGATGCGATGATGGGACACTTGCTGAGGATTCCACGCTCTACAAGTGGTGCAGGCTTCTGGACGAAGCCGCCACGAAGTTCAATCGGTCCTTCGAACGAACTACCAATTTCAAGGATATGCTTAAAGAGGTCGGGTTTGTCGATGTGGTCGAGACCCGGTTTAAATGGCCGTCCAACCGCTGGCCGAGGGACAAGAAGTACAAGGAACTCGGGGCGTGGAACAATGAGAACGCAAGCTCAGCTTTGGAGGCACTGACTATGGCTCCGTTCACGAGGGGCCTGGGCTGGTCTCGTGAAGAGGTTGAAGTGTTCCTGGCGGATTTGAGAAAGGACTGGAACAACCCCAACATCCACGCCTACTGGCCAATGTACGAAGTCTTGGGTTCTTTCTGGTTTCATGTGCTAACATGTTCATAGCTGCGCCGTCTATGGCCGGAAGCCTGGGGCTTAACGTCTTGGATTGGGAATTTGGCTAGGCAGTAGCACCTATAGTTTGGACGAGGGCTATTCTAAACGTACATATTTTATGTATACAAGACCAAGTGGTATCTGAGATGAATCAAGCCTTTACCCTTTACATCTTTGACTGTGACCTTTGTACAATATGAATATTCTCAACACTAATAAACAAGAAGTACGCAAGGCAATTAAGACGGTCAGTACAAATTGCTCTTTACTTGCCTTGTTATTTCGTCAAATCGAAATTCTCCCAATAACGCTCTGAAACGGCTTAGGTCAGTCAGTAGCCGTCCAGCACCGCTCACACTAAACTACCACGGAACCATCGACTCACTCCTGCACCTTCGCATTTGTGGTTCCATGAGGTAACTTCCCTTGGGCCCTAATGTGGAAATCGAGTCTACGGTTTATGAGTAACTGTTCATTGTCACCATAGTGTTTGAGAGACATGCCGACCTAAGCGATGGCCCTATGTTGAGAGACTTCCCTTTTGGGTGAACGGGTCCGACGGTCTAGCAACACCCTTGTGATGTCAGGCTCGGATGATCTCGGGCGTCGACTACGCTCATTAGCACAAGATTTCAATCCTTCCCTCTCGCATTCGATTTATTATTTAACTTGCTCTTTTCTCTTTGTTCAAATACAGTTTCCAGTGACTTTCATATTTCCATTTATTGCCTTTTAATCTCTTCTTGAAGGGCCACAACATCAGCCCTAGAAATGAGCGCCCCAACCGAAAACAACTGGCAGCCTCAGGCCATCATCTTCGACCTCCTTACTGGCCTTCTGGACTCGTGGAGCGTATGGGACGCATCGACGCCTTCAAAGAGCCACGAAGAAGGGAGACGTTGGCGCGAGCGGTACCTCGAGCTTACGTTCGGTGCAGGAGCTTATACCCCTTACGAAAGCCTAGTCGAGCAGGCTGCATCCGATGCTGGCCTGCCGAGTTCAGCTCCAGAAGCCCTCTTACGTAACTGGGAAAATCTCCAACCCTGGCCCGAGGTTGCTTCAGTTCTCCAGGCACTCAAGTCCCAGGGATACAAGCTCGGCGTTGTGACGAATTGTTCAAAACGTCTGGGACACATGGCAGCCGGCCAGGTCGAGGAACAGACAGCCATGGAAGCGGGAAAACGGTTCAAATTTGACGCCACCATCACAGCTGAGGAGAGTGGATTCTACAAACCTGTCGAGCAGGCTTACAAGAGCATCTTGCCCATGATGGGCGTCGACGCAGGGGATGTGTTGTTTGTTGCAGGCAGCGCAGGAGACGTCCAGGGCGCAACCAATGCTGGCATGAAGGTTGTTTGGCATAACAAAATCGGGCTTCGTAGGAAGGGTGAGAGGCAACCTTTACGGGAGGGTAGAACCTTGGGTGATGCTTTAGGGGACTTCCTAAAGCTGGATACTATAGATCCTTGATGCAAGAGAAGCTGGCCATTGTATCACCTGGCTTCAATTGGAAAGGGGTTATTTTAAAAATCAAGATTGGCCAAGGCATGAAGATGCTATTGCTACTCCGTATACCCAAGTTTACTAACCTTGGTTAATACTTTGTGGCGCTGGGTAAATTTAATGCGTCTGCTGTACGGAGTATTAATTGCTATATTATTCCCTGCCGCAAATTACGGATCGCGCTCCATACTTCAGCTGCTGTGATGGGACCCTGGCTAAACGGCATGGCCGACTCCCATGCTGAGATGAAAAACAAGGAGCAGAAGCCAAAAAGAGAAGAAAGACCGGATGGTCCCAGGATCACTGGACTGGTCTGAGCGAGTCAAATGCAGGTACCGACACAGCACGGAGCAGATGCATGATTAACTCGGAGTCTAGAGCAAGGAACAGGCAAGCCCCAGACGCTCAAGTCGTATAGCCCCCCTGAGGGGTCGAGATCTACCAACGTTACGTAGCGTTGAGAAGCAATTTGCCATCGTATACGAGCCCTCGGAGGCGACATCCGGTCCACGTCCACGCCTCGTATTACGAGACAGGCTAGACGAGTGAGCTAGTCTAGAACGTGGTCCACATGCCCCTGTGCCGTGTTAAATTTAGCCCAATTACCAACGGCAATTTCATCTCGACGAGTAACTTGGATGAGATCAGCGTCGCGTGTTCCACAGCATGCTCTCTCGTGTTGCGCTGCTCCACAATGGGAGGCACAATCTCGATTAGCGGCGGTACAGTTCCCGGAGATCAGGCCTCGCTGTGGAGTCGAGGAAAAGAATAAAACCCAGAGCCTCTTCCCGTCGAGAATAGTTCCTCAGCTCAACTCAACCAGGCAGCCATTCACTCGTTAACCTTTCCACTCGTTGACCTTTCCACTCGTTGACCTTTCCACTCGCTCACCCTTCCACTCGCTACAACACCCACAACCTTCACAATGTTCACTCGTGCTGCCATCGTCGGCCTCCTCGGAGCCGCCGCCGCCTCGCCCGTCTACGAGAACATGAACGGCACCGTCTACACCACTGAGGTTGTCACTGCTCTGACTACCTACTGCCCGGCCCCCACCACCCTCACCTACAACGACAAGACCTACACCATCACCGAGGCCACCACTCTGACCATCACCGACTGCCCTTGCACCATCAGCAAGCCCGCAAAGCCCACCAAGCCCGTGTACACCACCGAGGTCGTCACCGCCGTCACCACCTACTGCCCTGAGCCCACTACTCTCACCTACGGCGACAAGACCTACACCGTCGAGAAGCCCACCACCTTGACCGTCACTGACTGCCACTTCACCACCACCAAGCCCGTTGTCCCCCACCCCGGCAAGCCTACTACTTACCCCGTCCCCGGCAACGGCACCGTCCCCGGCAAGCCTTCCGGTCATGGTCCCAAGCCCTCCGGTGTTGCTCCCCACGACTGCGCCGAGGAGTGCAACGAGGCCTATGACATGTGCCGCACCAAGGCTGATGCCAACATGGCTACCTGCGCTGCTGAGTACGCTCAGTGCCTTGGCTACAACCCCTTCGGCGAGGAGGGCCCCTTCAAGACCCCCACTGCTTGCTCTGCCACCGGCCCTGCCCCTACCGGCCCTGCTGCTACTGGCCCTGCTCCCAACAAGCCTACCCAGCCTGGCGTTCTTCCTCCCAAGGCTACGAAGCCTGCTGGCGACTGCCCTGCCGAGTGCTCCAACGCCTACAACATGTGCCGCAGCAAGCCTGATGCCAGCCGTCCTACCTGTGCTGCCGAGTACGCTCAGTGCCTGGGCTACAACCCCTTCGGTGATGACGGCTCTCTCATCACCCCTACTGCCTGCTCTGGCCCTGCTCCCACTGGCCCTGCTGCCACTGGTCCCGTTGCTACCCCCACCGGTGGTCAGCCTCCTGTCGTCACCGCTGCCGCCGGTCGTCTTGCCCCCGCTGGCATGCTCCTCGCGCTCGGTGCCGTTGCCCTCTTCTAAGAATTGGGTAGCCACGTGGAATAAGATGGAAATAGTTGTATAAATCAACATGATTTGACGATGGGGTCCTTGCATATACTTATCTTCTAAACACATAGTCAGACAGATATAAATTTCATCAAGACTTTGTCTTTGGGACAGATGCGAATGGAATTAAATTCCACAGTTCATTGACAGTAATTCTCCAAATCGTGATTCATCAAGAATATAGTTCATCCTTGTGTCTTTCCTTGACATGTTGGTACTGGACTAGAGTATCCGCTAGCACGTAATTGCAGGCAAGGAATTGTGGTATTGTTTCGTTCACAAGCGGCTGAATCAGATGCATACGGTGGATATAAACAGAGATAGATGCAGACTGAATGATTCATTGCGATAACCTAATATCACTGTTCCTGAGCTGACATGAGACACCTGTCGGCTGTTTCTTCCACTCAGTTGCTGCAGCCAAACTGCCTCAGTAGAGCCAGACTCCCGACTAGTGTCGCAAAGTAGAGCCGAGAAGATGGTAAGACTAATAGCTACCATTGCATTGTGGCGGCAAGTTGGTACGAGACATGAGATACAACGAATAATGTTTTCTTTTGCCTATCATCAACCCACTAATAATTGACTAGTGGTGACATGCTTCCTGGTTACGGTGCTTGTTTTAGCACTCACACGAGTTGCTACTAGGGAAGGTTGGCCATGTCGACGACTAACCGGCGCTGGCCTTGGTTGCGACAGCGGAAGTAGAGGTGGAAGTATGGGTGCACATGGTGAGCATAGAGGACGTGGTGATATGGGCAGACGTGAGTCAATGAAAAGTCTCATGTTAGTTTCTACGCTGGTGTTCTTGCCCTCGAACCTGTCTAGTACATCTCTTCTAACGACTTCCTTCGCTTGCGAACTTGGAATGCTATATTATATGCTGATTTTGGCTGCATTAACTTCCTACGAAAGTCATTTACACTTTCGATAGGTTGGCAACACAGAACGTTATCACAGGAGATAGCTGACCAATTCTTGACAATTGATTGGTATCGCAGGAGGATTACTAGTGACAATGCATGATGGCCTCGATTGCTAGAAAGATTATGTGAATAATGCCGGAACATGCTTGGCTAACTGACCAAGAGAGGCGGTAGCCGAGTCGATTGTCGCGGCCGGACTCCGAGGCACTGATAAGCCGGCAGCACTCACGACAAGCAAGTTATTCTCCCTTATCACCCTGTCGGCTATATGGGCTGCAAATATGAGTCTAAAGCGTTCTCTCTGTGGTCCGTCTAGGAGAACAGCTAACCGAGGACATGAATCTTTCCCGCCTTGCGTATGCAGTAGCGTCGCACCCGGCGGCATGGCATCTATATGTTCAGGTCACGAGGGCCTTATCGGTCCTATTGAAGCATCTATGGGTGTAGGGCCACCTCAAACAACACCATGAACCCGAAGCCTAGGCTTGATCCAGGGCAATTTTCTGGGGAGAGCCATTTTCCCCGGCCGAAAAATGCGGGGTGGTGGACAAAGTGTGCCGGAACGATTCCGTTCCTGTCCCGGAGCGAGAATTGCCCATCGGCTCACGGCGCGTTTAAGGTATAGGGACGGATTTATACCCTTTACGCACTTCCTCGAGGCCGAGCGAGCTGGACAATAACGCCGACTGCGGGCCTGGGTTTGTTTCTTGTGGCCAGTCTATCCTCCTAGCCTGGCTGTGGGATTGTTGACGAGCAGCAAGGTATTTGCAAGTCTACCACTGATTTAGGGCAGACTACATCATCCTTTCCAATAGTTTGTGATATAAATCTGAAATCATTGATAGCCAACGAGTTGTCTTGGCTGGAAGCGCTCAAGACTCTCCTCTTAATGCTTGGCAGTGTTCAAGCTCACTAACGCCGTACCAGCTAGAATGCGCCGTGGACATGGATGCCCAACTGTACAAGTCGCACTGCTACTTTCTCAAGTCTAGAACCAGGCGGAATTATTGGAACACTGCATTAGACCCTAGTTTCTTCTAATCTGCTTCACATTCGGCCCGTAACCAGCCAATTTGACCGAAAACAAATCCATCACAACGTTAGCGCCCTAGAACGGAGCAGTTTCCTGTCTTCTGAAGTTATCGCCGTGATTTTATACAGAGAAGGCTACATAAAAAGGCCATCTGGGTCTGCCCATACATGTACCTTGGGAACTGACATTGTCTTCTACCTGAATCACCCATCAGTCAATCGCAGTCTTCGAACCTTTCCAACCCAACTCCTCGGATCATGAAGCATACCTACCTCCTTGCCGTAATAGGCTTTGCCATTTCTGTCGATGCCCATGGGTATCTTACCATTCCAAAGAGTCGTACTCGTCTGGGAGCAGAGGTTGGTCATGTCTCTACAACTGTGATACTGCTTGCGTGCGACTAACTCGGCACTTGAACAGGCAAAACTTGACTCATGCCCCGAATGCACCATCCGCGAGCCCGTGGCAGCGTGGCCTGACGTGGACGCAGCAACCGTCGGTAGAAGCGGGCCATGTGGGTTCAACGCCAGAGTCAACGTGGACTACAACCTGCCTTCAACCAACTGGGGCAACTCTCCCGTGGTCACATATAAGCCTGGGGATGTTGTTGACGTTGAGTGGTGCGTCGACAACAACGGAGACCACGGCGGCATGTTCAGCTATCGAATCTGCCAGAACCAGAGCATCGTGGATAAGCTGCTGACGCCTGGCTACACTCCCACCGAGGCCGAGAAACAAGCCGCCGAGGACTGTTTTCAGGATGGCCTTCTCCCTTGCACGGATGTCTCGGGGCAGACTTGTGGCTTCAGCCCCGATTGCTCATCCGGACAGCCCTGCTGGAGGAACGACTGGTTCACCTGCAATGCCTTTGGCGCATCATCACGCCGCGGCTGTCAAGGCGTCGACAACGCCGCCCTTGGTTCGTGCTACACCTCCATCGCCGGGGGTTTTCCTGTCACCAAAAAGATCCGAATACCCAATTACTCGTCGAAGCACACCCTGCTATCGTTCCGCTGGAATTCCTTCCAGACAGGCCAAGTTTATCTGACCTGCGCCGATATTGCCATCGTTGCCGACGGCGGCACAGGATCGCCTCCCCCTACGTCGACTCAGAAGCCCGCCACGACCCAGGAGCCTGGCACGTCTTGCAGTGCAGTGCCTGTCACCTTTGATCATATCGTCACGACGACTGTGGGTCAGACAGTAAAGGTTGTGGGATCAATTGCTGCCCTCGGTAGCTGGAATCCATCTACAGCACCAGCACTTTCGGCTTCAAGATATACCCCTACTAACCGACTGTGGACCGCGACTTTGAATTTGCCACCCGGCCAGTCCTTCGAGTACAAATTTGTTATAGTCGAGTCGAACGGCGCAGTGAAGTGGGAGAGTGATCCTAATCGTTCATTTGTGGTCCCAAACAGTTGTCAGAAGGCCGTAACTGTTAGTGGTACATGGAAGCGCTAGGGCGCAGTGCCTTAGTGAGAGTGGAATGTCTGAGTTATAACCAGGAATAAGTGACTTAATTTACTCAGTTTATAATAAACTGGTTTTACCACCAAGAGTTACTTATAAGTATACATTCCTTTATACAGCTACTTAACCAGCACTTTACTAGTATAAATAATTATGCCCTAAGAATCCCTTGATTTAGCACCGTTCAAAGCCACACCTGCTGAGGCTGATTTCTGTGTAGATCCAGTATAACTTGTGCACCTAGAGTCCTATTGCTCTGCTGTTCCGATGACAGGCTTCGCGGCGGGCAATGCATGCCCGGCTGGCAAAGCAAAGGCATAAACAGAAAAGCTATCCTTTAATGTCTGGAGTAATAAGAGGTTTGATGGCATTGACCTCATTCACAACTTTCCGGCTGAGTCTAGGCCTGACATGGGCGTTGAACCACTCCACATTCTTCGGATGCTCGCTCATGCCACCCATCACAGAAGACAGAATGAATCAAGGCAGTGCGTCTTGTCATTTTAATTTACGTCATCGGTTCACTCGCGCGGCAAGCATCCGTCCCTGTTGCCAACCAGGTAGGCGTACTGCCGCGGCGATGGCACGGGGATACTCAGGTGGGAACCCAAGGAAATGAATTAAAGAGAATGGACACTATGAAAGACTACCATAACAGCAAACCCTTACACCTGATGTGATACCTTCCTTCATCCACCTTCACCGGAGGGGGGGCAGGATCCGAGCCGGCCACCCACCCAATCGACCCCGACTTGTCTCAGTACCAGGAAGCAATCTCAGTCGAGCGTGGCATCATTAGCAAGGCGGCGCCACGGCAAACGGCATACACCCTTGACCCGTCAGCGTCTGGAAAGTGGAAGGGGGTTGAACGCGCGGGCAGACGAGACTTACGGACTGTTAAGGGTTAGTACGATCAGTCGACTGCCGCCCAGGGCTTGCTCCAGTTGATCTTTGATTTCAAGTTTGATAAAATGGTGTAGTGCGAAGCCCCCGGTAAAGACAATTGCCTGTGAGCCAACAGCGTGAGCCTTAGAATGACAGTAGGAAAGGGGGGCAAGGGCTAGGCCTTTTTTACCTTGGGAACGGTTTCGTTATCGGCGGCGGCATGATAGACATTCAAGATAACTTGGACAATCTGAGTAGTGACCTAGCGAAAAATCGAAATTATATCATCCCTATTCAAACAGAGAGTGAGTAAGGATACTAGCGTTTCAAGATATGGATGGTGCCCATTCAGATCTTCACCTACCGATGAATCTCCACCTTCATCTTGCCCCCTACGTCGCGGATTGGGAGGCCTCCTGCGAGGATGCTCGTGGGACCAAAAAGTGTATCCTTATAAAGCTTCCAACTCTCCTGGGCGACTTTGTTCAGTTCAAGTTCAAGGGCCTTGAGGGCCGCGGGGGGGAGGTCCCTGCAAGAGCTCTCGGTTGCCTGACGAATCTTGACGGAAGCCAGTTCGAGAAAGGCAGCGTCAAGTGAAAGACCCCCGACGAGTCGCGACTCCGTCTGCACAAAAGAGCCCCCGCTGGCATCCCCTCGTGTGAGCTGCTGAGGCTTGTAGACCGTTGCGTCCTAGATAAGTAGTAGGTATCGTGTTAGCACTCTGGCAGAATGGAGATCAACAGCAACTGTTAACCTACCACAGTTAAGCCTCCACAGTCGACCACGACAATTGGGCCTACCTTCTGTAGGTCACGTCAGCAAGTTGATCCCAGCCTTAGTCGTTTGGAAGTGCCCTGAAGGAGTGGGTGGCACACACACACGTACCGGAATCTTTCCCAAGAGGAACTCTCCATTGTTCTCAAGCACTGCACGCGTGGCGGCAACATGTTCATGATAGAAGGATACTTTGGTCGCCTGGGAGGTGATGCCTGCTTCCTCGACCGCCTTCTCAAGGCGTGCGCGCGTGTCATCATTCCAGCAGGCAGGGTACGTGATCCCAACATGCAGAAAGAAACGAGCGGAGCCGTCAGTGCATGTCAGGCTGCCAAGAGCGCTCAAGGCTGAACTCCAGAGCCCTCGAAGGAAGATTGAGACAACAGTCGACGTCGTTATGCGAACCGAGGTGTTGTTGAGGGAGCTTTGGATAAAGTCTCGGAGCCTTGGATCAAAGCCTTTGTCACGATACACATCTCCTCCCATGAGTGCGAGTTTAAAGTATTCCAGCTTGTCCCTTTCATTCGTTCCAGCAGCCGTGTCTTGGTAAACGAATTCGAGATTTCCCGAAATTGGGTGCACCTTTAGTGAAGTTGCGATAGCGAAACGCGTTGAGAAGCAGGATGGGTCGTAGGGTGATTTCGGTGGACCGACGCTTGGAATCGCGTAAACAGCTACCTTGGAGCGCGTGGCCCCAAAGTCGAGACCGATGAATACGTTGTGTTTGAGATCATTCATGGTTCCTTCTTCACGGTCTAAACTGAGGGAAAGCGGGAGAGAGACAAATAATAGTAGTAGGTAGACTCTTAGAGGAAGAAGATAGGGCACGCCAGCCGTGGTTGTTCGAAGGGACGTGGATGGACAGTTCCAAGTGGTCTTCGTGGGGGGCAATATATTTTCTGGGAAGCGATTTCTGTAGACCGTCAGGAAACTGGTTCCTCTGACTCCCCCTGGCACCCAGCAGCCGGGCTGATGAGGCCTCTGCCGTCGGTTCTCACATTGGGGCCCCGGTACTGAATGCCGCCACTCAACCTTCAGCGATGACGTGGAGCCAATTTCGCAGAAGCGAGAAGCAAGCCAAAGCAATCGGTGATGGATCTCCTCTCATGCAGCCTCCCGGTCCTCTTCCGGCTGGGAAAGAAAAGGGGCTCTTGCGGAGTGCCAAAGGATGCAAGAGAGAGGCATCTCGGGCAGTGGATGCGCTGAGGGACCATCGTTTGCCTTTTCGAACAGGCTGTCGGACTGCACTCCCATCTGTCGTTTGTGGTTTTGGATGCCATTGCTCAACGGCTCCATTGGCCTGGCTCCCGTCGGCTCAGAAACCACCCGCCTACCTATCCCCTTGGCAGTGGAAGAGGTTACGGAGCCCCGTAAGATACGGAGTGACTTGGTAAGCCTCTTGAGCACTCATATTAGCGGTATCAAGAGATTCTGCCAATCATAACGGATTAATAGAAGAAGCAGCTAAGATATAGACTAAGGCAAGTGCCCTGCGGCTCTGACGGGTGCAGGATATGCTCCACCGCCAAGGGACGGGAAGTTCTCTGGTGGGGACAAGCTGCATCTAGCCCTGACCGACCTCAAGCCACCACCATCCGGGCTGGCGTCAGAGACGCTCTGAGCCTCTGACACATGCTCATGTTTGCTTCTGTTGGAAAGCCTCAACTAGCTTGCCTTGGCATGATTGGTCCGGAGCGGGGCCTTTTGTTTGTGCCAAGTTGCTTGCTTATTCTTCCTCTCCGCCCTGGCTCTAGAATAGCGGTTGGGCCAACTGCCGAGCCGGATGGAAACACCAACAACAAGGCCACATTCCTTGGGATGGCCCTGGGTTACTGATGGTTCTGCGTTCCTTTGCCGAGTTTGCCGTATATGGATGGGCGGTGGCAGTGGGCTTGGGTCATGAAGAGCATCGTAGACAAAGAAGTTGCCCCCTCCCTGCGCCGTCCGTGCAAACCTCCCCGGGCCCCTGCGCTGCTCTCCCTCAGACTGAGCAGCGGACCGCATTCTATTGCGTATACCAGCCAACGGTTGAAGCTGGGCTCCCGCCTCGTTCGCAATATCATCGCCCAGCACCCCGTCACCGCTGCCCAACCGTCACAACACTCGCCCTCTCAACTCTTCTGGTGACGTATCACAATTGGAGCACTCACCGTAGTTCGACAGCTCGTCTTGATTGGTGTCGAGATGGCCCACAGGAAGACAAACACCAAGGCTTCCCGTGCCGCCCCCAAGAGTCTCAGGGCTCCCAAACGCCGTGCCAGCCCAAGGCATAACTCGCCCCCTCTTGCTACCAGGAGGGTCACGAGAGCTTCGACACGAAAAGGCAACCAAGACCTGGAATCTCGCAGAATGGACACCGAAAGACCAGACGTTGCAGACACCATGGCCAGTGACCACGAAGCTGCTGCTCTCCAGAGCGGCCAGAGCCCTTCCCACGAGGCCGACCTGGCCAAAGGAAGCCCCCTATCTACGACCGGCGACAAGAAGCAGCCTGTCGATAGCCATAGCCTCACCCATGACACAGAGGGGACTCAACGCCAGCCCGCCCGCCCTCATTCATCTGACTCCCCTCCCAAGGTGGAGGAATCATCACCCTTGACCCCGACCGAGTGTGCCCGCCTAAACATAGTCTCGCAAGAAGGCAAAGAACCTGAAAACATCCACGCGGATTGTGTGAGAGGGGTTTTGATAGCTGTGCAAACCTTGGTGGCCCATTGCAAACCAATTTCCTGGGACGAGTTGAGCGTTGATGCCCAGAACAAGCTCGGGGCTCTAGGGAACAACATCCAATGCTACGTCAAGACTCTTGATCATGACGCCAAGCGTTTCGTCTACGAGGCATGGGCGTGGCGCATCCTCTTTGACAATCTGCTCTCCCCAGATTGCACCGATAAATGGTGTGGCGATCGCTGGGTGATGTATGGGACCATGTTGGGCCATTTCCGAGGTACGAGGCAAATTCCGATATCGAGTTTAGGAACAGGAAGAGCTGACTCTACGTGCTGAACCCAGGACGTCTGACGAATGGCGACAACCAGTACACACATTGGTTTCATCACTGGAGATGGGAGTCGGTGCGGATGCTATATGCGATACACGGCGATCATTCCGACCCTGGGCGACTCAGGGCAGTCTTGACGAAACAGCTGGGCCAAGTCATGGATGTCCCGGCTGATATGGCCGAAGCTATGGACGCGGTGGTGAAACAAGCTATCAGCCTGGACCTGTTCATCGAGGCGTCGCCTTGTTTCTTCAAAGTCTACATGCAGGACCCCGAGACGCTCCAGTATTCAGGGTTCCCGTATAGAGAGGACCGTCGGGACATGGACCAGGTGCTATTGCCTGGATTCCAATTGCCTCCTAGCCAGTCCGCCTCGGTCGATTTCATCGTATCTCCGCTGTTCCGATCCTACGGCAGATATAGCAACATCTTTGGATATGAGTCGTCTACACACACAACCCCGATGGTGGTCTTCGTTGAGCAGTTCCAAGCCACATGTGGTGGAGGGGAGAGCGATATGGATAAGCATGAAGGATGATCAACCCCCGGAAGTTGTTGCTGCTGATGTTCAAGGACGCCATGGGGACGGTCTGGGGCGCTGGAACATTTTCTTCTGTTGATTTGGTTAGTGTTGGTAGCAAATTGATAGTGTGGTAGTCTATGAAATAGAATGCATCATCCGTCTTCTACCCTCCCGTGAGTGCGCTGTCGCGAGCACACGCAGGCTGGCTGCGGCATTTTGGACATGTGTATAGCCTTATATGAGGGGCCTGAAACTTGTTGTAGGAAGTTTAGAGGCTTCGAGGCTCTGTCAGCCACCATTCGGTCAGCCACCATTCGGTCAGCCACCCTTCTGTCAGCCACCCTTATGTTAGCTACCCCCAACCAACAAAACCATGGGCCTTCAAGTTAACCTCGGCTGCGCTGAAAATCAATTTCCCCCAACCACGTTCAGAATGGCAACAAGAAAAGAAGGTTACCGATCGCAAGCTACGCCTGCAAAGTTATCTCTTTCTGATCTCAAAAACTGCTTCGTTAATTTGCCGCCATCGCTATTCTCGTCACTGGTTAATCTAAACACAGTTCGTTGGAATCACCGGGCTCGGAATGCGTGCTGACATCATCATAGCCATCACAAAATGTCGTGGTAGAATTGAAATACCATGCCCCTTCTTCAACTAGTTCAGGCCAGTCAACGGATCCGCAGGGCCCCAGATCAGTCTTTCTCGGGTGGACGGGAATGCAGAGTCGGCAGAAGGTCTACCCGTCTGATGGTCGAGACAGGCTGGGCGGGGGCAAGAGGCACGGCCACGAAAGGGAACCCCCTCTGGTAGATCTTGATGCCGCGTTTGCTCGGACTCTGGGGCTTTCTGACGGTCAAGATGTCACCGTGGCAGTGCTTCTGGACCCGCCTTTGGTCGAGACGGTCAACATCGAGCCTCTGACGCCGGAAGACTGGGAGATTATAGAACTTCACGCAAACTTCCTCGAGTTCAACTTAGTCAGGCAAGTTCGTGCTTTGCCCAATCCAGGGTATGCTCGTTCCAACGGAACAAGACAGACAACGCACCCCATTACTCTACACCTTTCCCCAACAACAACGGCAAACATCAGGCTCATTTCTCTTGATCCGTCTCCAGATTCACCATTTGCGAAGTTGTCTCCGAACGCAGAAGTGATTATCGCACCCAAACCTCGGCCAAATCCTTCGCGTGGCCGCTCACAAACAGGGAGCAGTGGGAGAGCAAGTTCAAACGCAAGAGGACGGGAAACTGTCCGAGTCAAAATGTTTTTCAGAGGAGTTGACCGAAGCTGTTGTGCTAGTTGGTTTGAGGATAACCAAGACGATGCGGACCAGGGATTGAAAGTCTGGGTGGACCGCGATGTACGACTCTCAGAGCCCCTGAAAGGGATAACCTGGGTATCCGTATCGATCCTTCACCAGCCGAGTTTTCAGGCCAAAGTCAATTCGCAATACGGCCAGGAGACGGCTGACGGCGGAAACTCCGTTTGGGTTGCTCCCAAAGTCATCGCGAGGCTGGAGGCGTGGCAGAATGCACCAGACAACAGGCATGCTGCCTTGTCGTCCTCACTTTGCGCAGCGTTGGTTTCCGAGGGCATGGTTGGAATACCTGTCAAGATTGAGGCTGCCCCTGAAGAGCAGGCACCAACAACAACTGCACTGGCCTCAGGGTCGAGTTCTCAACGAGTTCATGTGTACCCATTCTTGGACACTTCAGGGGAATCTTCAGCCGCCCTCAGATTTGGAGTTGGTGCAAAGAAAGAACGTCAAAACGCAGCCCAGTCCATCGCCGATATGTACAAACAACCCAGTGTTTTCAAGGGCCTTCTAGACGGCCCTCTCACGGATGGTTTCATTCTGGGGCCTCTTTCTCCAACCCCTATGCTTCCCGGCTGGGTCGGCGGAATCCTCCGCTTTGATGCAGCTCTGACCGAGCCTACAACACCCGCCTGCAACTGGTTTCTTGGCACAGGCCGATCCATCTCCATTAACGTCCAGGCATCAATCCCCTCGCCATTATCGAACTTAAGCAGAAACTCCTTGTTCAATACCTTGGCCGGTCCAGTTCCCGTTCTTGTCGGTGTCGACAGCATCATTGCCGAGATAAAGTCAAACCTATCGCACGAGTCATCAGTATTGCTCACAGGAGGACCTGGCGCGGGCAAGAGCTCCGCAGCTTTGTTGATTGGGCATCAACTGCGATCTGAGCATTTGTTTCACAGCACCTACATATCTTGCCAAAAGATGTCGGCAAACGAGGAACGTATCGCCACTATCAAAGACACACTTGAGAAGTCTTTCCTCCAGGCAGCCCTGAGTGCGAAACTGGGTGGTCGGGGTCTCGTTATCCTGGACGATCTTGACAAGTTGTGTCCGGTCGAGACTGAACTGGTGGTGGGCGGCGAGAACGCGCGTGCCAAGCAGATGAGTGAAATGCTTGCTGCGGCCATCAAGAAGCACTGTCCACTGGGCAGCGGAGTTGTCGTGCTCGCAACAGCTCGGGCAAAGGAGTCTCTACACAACATTATTGTCGGAAATCATGTTTTCCGCGAAACCCTCCCTTTAGACGTGTCCAAGGAGTGCAGGAGGAAGATTTTGGAGATGGTGATGCAACAGGGCACAAGCTTCAAGAATGGCGACATGGAAAGGGACGCTGTGTCTAGCCGTCCAGCAACCGCCCATGGAACTCGCCCAGAGCACGACAGTGAGTCATGGATGGACGTATTCAACTCCATAGGACTGGCCCCGGTGTCCTCCTCTACCCTCAGCCGCACGTTCGAACCCGACGTCGATTTTGCAGACCTCACAAACCTCACAGAGAGCTACACGCCCAGAGATCTGATTCTCCTCGTGGAAAGAGCCAAATATGTCGCCCTGGCGCGCTTCATTTCCGACGACTCAGAGAACGGCAACAAATTGACCATGCCCCTCAAAAGAGAACATTTCGACGAAGCCTTGAAAGGATTCACCCCAGTGTCCCTACGAAACATGTCCCTCGCAACATCAACTGCGAGCTTTGATTCTATTGGCGGTATGAAAGAAACGAGAAGGATACTGTTAGAAACAATCGAATACCCGACGAGGTACGCGCCAATCTTCGCTCAATGCCCCCTTCGATTACGGTCTGGTCTGCTTCTCTATGGATACCCAGGATGTGGCAAGACGTTACTGGCGAGCGCTATTGCTGGCGAGTGCGGACTTAACTTCATCTCTGTCAAGGGCCCTGAAATCCTCAACAAATACATCGGTGCCTCTGAGAAGTCCATCCGTGACTTATTCGAGCGTGCAGCTGCCTCGAGGCCTTGTGTGCTTTTCTTCGATGAGTTTGATTCCATTGCCCCGAAGCGCGGAAGCGACTCAACAGGGGTGACAGACCGGGTCGTAAACCAACTTTTGACTCAGATGGATGGTGTGGAGGGTCTATCTGGTGTTTATGTCCTGGCTGCTACATCGAGACCCGACCTCATTGATCCTGCACTGCTCCGCCCGGGCCGCCTCGATAAGTCGCTCTTATGCGACCTGCCACACCTGGATGACAGAGTCGATATTCTCAATTGTCTTATCAGAAAACTCACGCTCGCTCAAGATCTTGAAGCTGAGCTCGACAACAAGCTAAGAGAGATAGCCGCTAGAACACAAGACTATTCTGGGGCAGACTTGCAAGCTCTTATCTCCAACGCGCAGCTAGAAGCCATCCATGAGTACCTTGGAGATCAAGACCCTGGTGCTAGGTCGGCGACGAAGATCAACGCAAGGACTCGAGACACCGAAGCCCTGCGGAAGACAGATATCTTGCAGTTCCAGTTCGGCGACGTCGACGATTCGCTGGACTTGGGCCAGAACCAGCTCAGAACCCTCGCCGAGTATGAAGAGATTGTCTTGAGGCTACGTTCCAAGGCAAAGTCAACTAGAGGGGCTCGTCGCAAGCTCAAAGCCCGAGGTGATCAGAAGTCAAAGGAAAAAGCCAACAGGAAACCCGAAGTCCAGCTTGCCTGGAGACATCTGGAGAGAAGCTTACATGTTTCGCAAGCGAGCATTAAAGCGGATGAAAAACAGCGACTAGCTTTAGTATATAACGGGTTTGTTAATGGGAGGACTGCTGAACTGAGAAATGGACAAGGGGGGACTGCTGTTGGCAGCCGAGGAACACTGATGTAGAGCGAGCCATAGATTGCATTCTAGCTATTTGAGATAGATTATCCAGGGTGGCGATGAACAGAATACCAAAATACTAGAGCCTCGGCTTAACCGAAGATGTCGAGCGCAACACCTCCCTCGACAATTCTGCTACCTCACTTGCAACGCCCCAACACAGCTCAAATCCGCGGCCTCCAGCTCCGTAAGCGTGAACGGCATGCTTTACCCCCTGACCAATATCCCTGACTTCCGTCTCAACCCTCATACCTCCCTCGCGAGCCGGCCTTCGACCGACCACATCCTTGATGACTCTCAAGGGCCCAGGCGCTTGCTGCTGGCTGCAAGCCTCGGGGACGATAGCTTGGGCTGTGGTTAGGAGGCGCCGACGCAAATCCGCAGACGGCTCAAGATCCCACTCGCCTGGCTCTTTGGTGCCGCCAATGACGGTGCCTCCATGGAAGGAACGTGGGATGACAAAACTCCATGTGCCGTCTTTATTCTGCTTTGTGATGGTTTTGTCTGCGGCGGTGAGATCCGTCAGCTCTGTCTGACCTGTTCAATTGTTAGTGATGCCACAAATCCGAATGTCGGAGCCGACGAGTGAGACAAAACACGTAGCATGAGGTGAGAAGAACAATAAATGAAAGACTTGCCTCGAATGGGAAAGCATTTCGAGTCCCCAAATCCCATTCCACTGGCATTGACTACAAACTTGACGTCGGGCGCCAATGAGAAAGCCTCCCATTCACTCTTCAGTTCCCTCTGTAAGGTCTTCCCGCCCTGAACGATGAATTTGCGCAACAAGGTTGCGCAGTACAAGGGTGGGTTGATGCAATAAGTCTCATACTCGAACCCTAGCTGAGCGCCGTCGGGGAGCTCATGAGCCTCATACTTGCGGTAACCCGGCAAGCCAGACTCGGCGGCAAAGCTCTGCGCATCCTGCTTCAGGTACTCGGGCGACGGGTCCTCGAGATACTCAATGCCCGGGAGACGGCGAATTCCAGCCCAGGGTTCGGTCTGGCGATGACGCTCAAGCTCAGCGACGGTGTGCTTGAGCCACTTGGCTTCACGGCGGAGCTGAGGCGTCGAGGCAGGGATGGGCCGGACGTGTGCGCCGGCCCACATGGAGGCGTAGTCGGCCGAGTGGGCAATCGGAGCTCCGGGGATGGAGGTCGGCCATTCTTTGGCGACAAGGAGGACGGATGTTGAGCGGGTGGTTGGAGATTCTGCGAGGAGTTGCTGGGTCTCGAGGGCGCTGGTTAGACCGATAATTCCGGCACTGGGAGAAGTTTAGTTGAGGGCAGAAGAGGTGCAATAAGAGTTGAGTCGTACCCTACAACCACGATGGTAGACTCGGACGAGCCAGTTGGGCTAGTGACGGACATTTTGACAAACTTGCTGCCGTCCACGTTATTCAACAGTTGGAGGAAATAATGTTGCAGGAGGTAAGGAGTGACTCCAGATCAAGAATCAGGCTGTGAATGCCGTCACGCCTATTGCGGGGGTTTGTACAGCCGACATTGAATGCCAAGCAACAACCGTTGCACAGAATAGTGGCTTCGATTAATAATGATCAAAGTAGGTAGGTTGAGGAAAGTTTAAAGATGATAGCGTTACATGTTGAAAGAAATGTTACCGAGTCTTGAACTGATTGTGTTCTGGCGGACAGCGACCCGAGCAAAGAAGCCGATCGGAGGTGGCCGAGGCGGGGCCGAACTCCGGAGACGGCCCACGTTGCGCCTGGAAAGAGTCGGCGAGTGGCTCCTTGGAGCACCGGACATGAATACGGCGGCCAGGATATCGCTACTCGCGGTTGACATGCTATTGAAAGGAAGCCCGTGCCAGTCAAGCGATGCAGGGTATGCAGGATATCTTCCTACGCCATATCTCTGCAACTAACGGGGAGCATCAAGATTAGCATCCGTCTCTCCGAGTTGGACTACCGATAGCGACCGCCATAAGCAGCCCGAAAGTAGCTGAGATACCAAAGACAAAGAGCTGACGAGGCGTTCTCCTGCATCAGCCGTTTTTGGAGGCGAATGTTGGCCGTTTGGAAATAAGCAACCGATGATTGGTTGAACTGAGACCACTCCGGGGCGCGAGCCAATCAGAGAGCGGGCGATTACTGCCACATAGACAGGCAGCGTTGAACCTTCAGAGAGAGTGGGTCAGGTTCGCCGGGAGAGATCAAGTACAAATAAGTCGAGGAAGCCTATGCTTACAGACTCAGAATCAGCACCACAAGCACTTTGGATTATAACTCTACTCCTTTCAGCTTTTCGTCCTATTGACCGACTTCTTCACACTCCATCCTTCAAAATGGTCGTCAACACTCCCGCCACCTGCTGCCGCGCCGGCGACAACGCCGAATGCGCCTGTGGTATGTGGCATCATTCTTGGACGTCTTCAAGACAATCACCTGACATTGCTTTCTCTAGCCCAAAAGGCAACCTGCTCTTGCGGCCAAAAGTCGGCCCTTCACTGCACCTGCGCCAAGGCATCCAGCGAGAACGCCGTCGAGGGACCTCGCTGCTCGTGCCGCGCTCGTCCTGCCGGCGAATGCACCTGCGACCGAGCTGCCTCTGAGAACGCGGCTCCTACAGGCTCTACCTGCTCGTGCGGTGCCCGCCCAGCTGGTATGTACAACAGGTACACCTTGATCTCTGGGACTGTTGCTGACTGGTGACTTGTAGGTGGCTGCACCTGCGAAAAGGCTGCCGATGGCGGATACAACCCTGCCAACGAGATCGACTTTACCACGCGACGATAAACACCATGTTCTGTCTACGGGAGCGAGGGGGTTTCATGGTTCACTGGCATAAATGTATTATTGGAATGGCGTTGGGGCATGGAATGGCATTGGGCTGGGGCGGCAAAGCAATCAATACCTAAAGATGGCGAGAATTGAACAACCATCAAGATGACACAAGCTGTGCGTTTTCATGAAACCATGCGTGAAAGCGCCGCGGAAAAGGCTGCGTGCTGTTTTGAGGAGGAACATGGCGTCGTGTTGCAGTTGGAGTAAACGAGACACCGATGATGCGATACATGGAAGTGATGTCAGCTCCGGAGAAGCAAACGGGCATGAAAACAGAAGCAGAAGCAAAGCAGATCGGATCTAGAAATGGCCCTGGCTCTACGTCGCAGTGGCTATTGCCACATGCGAACGCACCGATTGTCTGTGCCCGATAGAATGGATCGCATCGCTTCGCAAACGGAGCTGTCGCGTCGCAGCGAATAACAGAGCATGTCACCGCCCGAAGCTCTCGACGTGATCAACTGCGCTAATCTTTTTCTGCCGGGCAAATATCCGAAGCTCCCGGGCGGTGAATCCGAATCCGGCCATGGCCCCTGTCGACACCCAGGCAAAATCATCTGCTGATCCCTGCTCAGCTCATCCACACTCACTGTGGTCAGATCACACCTCAAAGAAAAAAACCCACCTACTTCGCGCTCTTTGTCCACAGCTTCTCTCGCCTTCATCATCATCGACGTTGGCCCAATTCCTTCATTTCTCTCACCTTGAGCCATTAAAGAAGCTCTATCGACCTCCTCATCCATTATTGAGGCCCATTTCCAGGCCAAACCTCCCCTTTCTAATCCCTCGTCGCGCGTCGGGTGCCAACCCAAACCACACAAGACGCGATGGCGCCTCGAGCCAAAGCAGCCGTCCCCAAGACGGCCGCGACAAAGAAGACGACGACTACCGCTGCCGCAGCCAAGAAGGATGCGAAGCCTACTAGAGCCGCTGCCGCCCCCAAGAAGAAAGTTGAGCCTGTCGCCAATGGCGCGTCCAAGAAGCGCAAGGACCGCGACGAAGAGACTGAACCCGAGTCTGAGCCAGACACTCGCCAGGTAAAGAAGTCCAGGACCACCGCCCGAGCCGTCAAGCCTGCTGCAAAACCTGCTGCCAAGACCAAGACTGCCGCGAAACCCGCTGCTGCCAAGGCCGCGGCAAAGCCTGCGAAGAGGGCCAAGACAGAAGAGACCGAAGACGAGAAGCCCTCGCCCAAGAAGCCCGGTCGCCCCGCCGCCAAGCAAGCCGCTCCCAAGGCCAAGGCGGCCCGCGTTGCGATCGGAAAGAAGATCAACGACGCGCCCACCCAGATCCTCGATGTCTACGTCTTCGGTGAAGGCTCGTCTGGTGAGCTCGGTCTCGGCAGCAAGCGCATCAACAACAAGAAGCCCATCGATGTCAAGCGCCCCCGACTCAATGAGAACCTCTCTGCTACCCAGACTGGCGTCGTTCAGATCTCCTGCGGTGGCATGCACGCGGTCGCGTTGACACACGATAACAAGATCTTGACCTGGGGTGTCAACGACCAGGGCGCTCTTGGTAGGGATACCAACTGGGATGGTGGTCTGCGCGACCTGGACAAGGCGGAAGACTCCGATTCGGAGGATGAGGACGACAGCGGCCTCAACCCCAAGGAGAGCACACCTACCGCCGTGTCCGATGAGCACTTTGCCCCCGGTACCAAGTTCGTCCAAGTCGTCGCCAGCGACAGCGCCAGCTTTACCCTCACCGAGGATGGCCGAGTCTACGGCTGGGGTACTTTCCGATCTAGCGACGGTATTCTCGGCTTCTCAGAGACCGTCAAGGTCCAATCTACCCCCGTCCTCGTGCGCGATCTCAAGAACATCAAGGCCCTCGCTGCCGGATCCAACCACATTCTCGCTCTCGATCACAAAGGCAATGTCGTTGCTTGGGGCTGCGGCCAGCAGAACCAGCTCGGCCGACGCATCATTGAGCGCAACAAGATGTCTTCGCTTGTTCCTCAGGGTGTTGGCCTGCCCCGAGGCAAGATAGTCAAGGTCGCCTGTGGCTCAT
Source organism: Fusarium cyanostomum (assembly GCA_014824385.1). Lineage (NCBI taxonomy): Eukaryota > Fungi > Ascomycota > Sordariomycetes > Hypocreales > Nectriaceae > Fusarium > Fusarium cyanostomum. Next base: position 2,062 of record JABCKW010000302.1, on the reverse strand, counting down.
ACCACAGCTTTGCCATTGACAAGACCGGCAAGGTTTATGGCTGGGGCCTGAACAACTTTGGCGAGATCGGTGTCGAGGCCAACGCCGGCGAGGATGACGCCGTTATCCTCAAACCCGCCAAGCTTACCAGCCTTGACTTTTTCAACATCACTGATGTCGATGGTGGCGAGCACCACTCTCTTGCCTGCTCAGAGAAGGGCGACCTCTTCACCTGGGGCCGTGTCGACGGCTACCAGGTTGGGTTTGAGTTCGATAAGCTCAGCGAGGCCAACGCCATTTACGATGAGCGAGGCAACGCCCGCATCCTGTTCAAGCCCACCGTCCAGCCTGGTATGTATTCTCCTGATCCGAGACTTGAGTGCAGCGCTAACAGCTCCCAGATATCAAGGGCACCGTCGCCGTCGCCGCCGGTACCGACAACAGCTTTGCCATCACCTCCGAAGGCAAGGTCTTCTCTTGGGGCTTCTCAAGCAACTACCAGACCGGCCAAGGCACCATCGACGACATCCACACTCCCACCCTCATCGACAACACCGCCATCCGCGGCAAGAAGATCATCGGCGCCGGCGCTGGAGGTCAGTACTCTGTCGTCTTCGGCGAGTCTGAGGATGCGCCCAAGACAAACGGCGCGAAGCCCAACGGCGTTCACGCGGATGACGACAAGGAGAACGAGGCTGGCAAGAAAGCCTAAACCAGCGACCGAGACATGCGGTGGGCATGCGGTGGGCTGTCGTCTAAATGTGTTGTGCTGTAAATCTTACATCAGCCCTACTTAATATCACTGCGACCTCCATCTGGTAGCAGCCTTCACACTTGTACTTCTTTCACCGCAAAAGGGATGGCGGATAACACGGACTGGGGGAATCGGATGGGCGGATTCCTGTGACAAAAGAATATGATGAACTGGGAGGAGGCATGCTTGATGTTTTTTTCGTTAACGTAGAGTGGTATATATAGACACCGATGCGGTGTTGTTGCATATTTCAATGTCCTTTGGGAGTATCTTCTTGGCGCTATCAATCCCTCGTCCCTCCGCCTTTACCCTTGACAGCCTTTTTGGTCGTGACGTAAAAAAGAATTAGTCTAATACACAAGGGAATTGTCCCGTTCATCTTGTAACTTGCGTGCCCCGTCTCGGCCGTATCTCGCTCTGAAACGCCTTGCCGCCTTGCCTTGCCATGCCCTTGACGTCTCATCGTGCCTTCACCGGTTACTTCTCGGGCGTGATCATATACAGCATCATCCTCGACAGCAGTGAGTTTCGCCGTCGAAGGTCATTCATTCGGTTGAGTGCAGAGCTTGTCGTCGAATACTTCAGCCGTTGATCTTGGCCCCTCGGCTGCTGAAAATACCCATGATGCCAAATCCAACGTAAAACAGGTATAGAGGGTACGCAACCAGCACCCTCATGCCCTTCATGTGTCCGACCACGCAAAACATGCCGCTCGCACTATACGTGCACCACGCGATGGCCGCAGTCGTAACCACAATGCCCAGGGGCTTGTCCATCGGCATGACAATGCCGAACAGGCTCGTGAACACGAGCGGCAGCAGACAGTATCCCAGCACGCTCGCGCTCCGGGGGTACGTCAGCGTCGCGGAGAAGTGGCCGCCCTGCTGGCCCGGGGGCGGAGGCGGCGCCGAGGGCTCGCTGCTGTACTGCGGGTAGCTGACCTGGGAGGATTGTGCGCCGGCGTCCGAGGGCGACATGAGCGACAGGATGAGGTGCAGCGAGACGGAGCCGAGGGCGGCGAGGCCGTAGATGTAGCCGAAGTGGACCTTGCCCGAGAAGAGCAGGATGAAGCCGAAGAGCAGGAAGAACATGAGGGGGCCGGCAAGGTCGGAGTCGTCCATGATGTGCGAGTCGATGCGACGGAAGGGGTTCAGCACGGCGAGTGTCTATAGCAGTCAGTCGGTCAGCGCAGTGCAGCGTAACGCCTGCATTGACTCACCTTTGCCTGAATGTGTCCAAAGTTGACCCCCAACTCCTCCAGCAAAGGCGGCTCTCCATCATACCCTTCCGACGAAAACGCAGCCACCCACCCAGTCCTCACCCCCCCCT